>JAJHUR010072283.1:20543-40640 GCA_027495735.1 Lutjanus campechanus
TTGGGCTTTAAGAGAATTTTAGAAGTCTACACTGATAAATAATTAATGTTCAAGTCAAAATATTCTGAGTAAACATTTTCTCAAGTACTTTCTATACAAGCTTGTGGAAACATTTCAATATCGTACTCATTCTTCAGCTAAAACCAGAGCAGCTGATGTGGAATATGTTACCTTGGTTTTCAGGACATGTGCTGCTAACCGACATTATTGAAAAGTGTATTTAAGGGGCTTATAATCTTCATTTAAGCGCTTTCCTCTCTTAAAGTAGGTTAAGATGCAAACAATGCAAGCTTAAGCAAAGCTGCTGAGTCTAATGTAACAGAATGTTTAAAGATAAATACCATTGCAGTTTTAGGTTTTTGTGACCCAAATTATGAACCAGGTTTTAAATATTCAACATTTCAGATAGTTATTAGATAAGGATGTGCTGAAAGTAAAGTGAATGGGGCACCTAAAGTATGGAGCTTATTAATAAAATGGAGAAGATTTGAATTTCTTGGGAATTTTGAGGTTTCAGATGTTTGGTTTAGTGGGGGCAGTGGTGCCAGTTTCAGACCACCAGACTGAAGCCTCATTTATTTGTCCAGGTTTTATTTCTCTCGCATGAACTACAGTATTTGGAGGAAAAAATTGATGAAATTGAGATGCTTTGAACTTTATTCTCAACATTTCAACTTTTTTCTCGTTGTTATGACTTTATTCTCAAAGTTTTGACTTTATTATCAAGATTTCTGCTTTTTCTGCATAGTTTCAGCTTTATTCTCAACATTTCAGGTTTATTCTTATCATTTCAACTTTATTCTAAATGTTTTCATTTTATTGTCAACATTTCGACTTTTTATTCTAATCCTTTTGACTTTATTCTCAAAGTTTTGGCTTTATTATTAAGATTTCAATTTTTTCCCTCATAGTGTCAACTTTATTTCCAAAATGCAAAATAAAACAAAATCTTCTTCCTTCCTCTTTTTTTCTCCTTAATCTCCTAATACGCTGTCATACATGAACACATTCCCAATACTTTTGCATTTTTTCCCTCTTGGAACCATTTCTCACCTTGATCCTCCTTTTCACTTTCATATGGGGTCTCTAAAGCAATCTGCTCCTCTTCTCCTGCTTGTTGGTCACCCAGCCCCTCATTTACCAATGCCACTGATTCCTCCTTGATTACACTTTCTCCTTGTCCTTCACCCACTTCTGCTTCCACCTCTTCAGCAGCTCCTCCCTCCACTACTAAGTGGTCATGCTCATCCTCTACTTCTAGTCCCTCAGTGTCCTTCACTGTGTTTACCTCCTCCTCCTCCTCTACTGGCTCTCCTACTACAGATTGTGTTGTCTCCATCTCATTGTAATCAGAAGGCAGTTCTGTCAACTCACCTTGCGTTTCATCTACCTGAGATTCTTCCTCCAGAGCTACATCCCCTATCTGTTCGACATCCACCACCGACAGGCTGGGGTCAGACTCTACTACCCCAGTCTCCTGCTCTGATTCTACACCCACTGCTGCCTCCACAACACCTGGCGTTTCCTCTGTCTCCTGTGTTTCTGTTTCTCCTTTTTCTTCCGACAACTCAGTCTGCTTCTTGTTGTCCTCCTCCACTGCTGAATCCCCTCCTTCCTCTTCTAAAGCTGTTACAGTTACCTCTACAACCTCCTGACTGACTTCAGTGTCTGGAGATTTGTCACTAACCTCCACGTCCTCTGCTTTTCCAGTTTCTACACCTGCTGTAGTGTCCTCCACAGTTTCAACCTCTCCCTCGACAACTCCTTTCCCCTCATCAGCTACATCTTCAAATGCATTCATCTCCGCTACCTCCTGCTCTTCTTCCATACCAGTATCCCCAGTCTTGGCACCTGTATCTTCACCCTCCACCTCCTCCACTACAGCCTGCTCCAACACCTCTGCCTCTGTGTCACTTTCACTTTCTCCCTTTTCACCCCTCAGTGCATCCTCCACAACCATTTCCTGCTCTGCTGCCTCATCTGCTTTCACTTCACCTGCTCCTCCTCCTTCCACCTGCCCTAGAGCTGCCTCTACCACCCTCTCCAGCAGCTCCTTCAGCACTTCCTCTGCCCCACGACCCTCCACCTGCTCCGAGGCCTCCTGCACAGCCTGCTGCACTTCCTCCAGGCTAGGAGGGGCCACCACGGGGACCACCTCTGCAGGGGTCAGCTCTGGTTCCGGGGATAAGGACTGGCCTTCTTGCAGGTTGGAGGATTGGATAGAAGTAGACAGATCTAAGGAGATAGAACCAAATATGTTTGGTTTTGTGGAAACTGTAAACACCAGACAAACCTGGAGTACATGATCAATGGTGTTGTGTATTATATTGATACTTATATTAATGAAGGAACACTGACCACTCATAGAGCAGGTCCAAGATTTGTGGTTATATGTTTGATTATAATTCTACATGTGGTGCTATAATCACTACAATCACTTCACTAGAAATAGAGCAACATCCAGTATCCTTCCAATTGATTGAATAATTGATTATGTCATTAATGCACTCATTAATGTCATGAATGCATTCCTTTTGTCCTTCATTCATATATTTTTAAAAATCATTTATTCATCGATTCTAACTAGAAAACAGGAGCACAGATATTTTTCTGTTTGTGCAAGGCTATTGCAAATGGAGAAAATTAATTTGTGGTTTTCAGTCAGCGTGGTATTCTTTTCATCAAATACAAAGATATCATCACATGGATAATCAACCCTATTTGCATAATGCCACCCTACCTTCAGACATGCTGTGTTGTATCAACAAAACCACCAGGAATCCCTTCAAAAAGCAGTACTCCATGTTGACAGAGAAAACATAAAAACATATACTCCAAAACAATCCCAGTCTCTCACAGGAAAACACTCCACTTCCTTTTCTTCCTTCAATCTCGCTCAGATGTCAAGTGTGAGTGTGTACACCAGCACAAGACATACACTGAGTGTGTAGACTGTGGATGGTTGGACAGTAAATTGGTAAGGGAGGGTAATGTTAGCAGGTGACGCTGAAAAGGAGGGAGGGTGAAAAAACGAACATCGCCATGTTAAATATTGCCACCCTGAGGTGTCTTCATACCACCAGGTGTCTCTATGGGAGTCAGGGTTGGGGGGCAGTGAAGTAGCACTTGAGTGTTAAATGCCTTTGAGACCCTTACAAGAGCTGGGGTGAAGCTCAGGCGGCATGTCACACACACAATGAACTCCGGAGGAGCAATTATAGGTGGGCTGTGAGTTTGGGGCGTGAGTGATGCTGTCATTAGGGCTCGCCATAGAGCTGGAGGATGTAGATTTGAGTGAAGTACAAAAATACTGCAGGCAAAAGTTCATTATACCATCACAATGCACCTGATTAAAAAGTGTTCTGTTGAGTTTGTGTTTCATGCATAAGGTGTGAAATGGCTTCCCTTGTGTGTGTGTGTGTGTGTTAGTGGCATTTTTATGAATCACTTTATGGCCTTTCTGTCTGCAACTACACTAAGCACTATATATCTATGTCATATATGAGAGTGGCACGGTGATGTGAGGCCTCATGGTTTCCAACTGTTAGGTTATCTAACAAAGATGCTCATGTCTATCATGTTATGTAATAGAAAGAATGTTGATGTTACATGGATGTCTGCTTATGTCCCTGTTCAGGCTCATATGGTTAGTTTAGGAATACTCAGAAATTGGACGTCGGTGTCACATTAATTTGGATCTATCTCTAAATGCGCAGTATCAGCCACAGTGGACTGATAAAGTGATGGGGGATCCCCAGTTTAGTTTTTGCTCAACAGTTTACTTATCTTCATATTAGCATTATTGAGACTTCCCAAGCGTACACAACAAACACTTGGACTGAAGTGTTTACATTTTCTCTGTGGATGCAGCCAGGTATGGGATTGAGCATCTGTGTTTTGCAATTACAAATTTGCCTATTAACATCAGAAAATATGATTAAATTAATGACTGAACAAACTTACAGTGGAGGTAATTGGGGCTCAGGTCTTGCTGAGCAGGCTTAGTTTTTTTGCCACGCTAGCTTTATGACTCCAGGGATGGCTGTCAGTGAGTCCACCACTGTGGTTTAGACTGAACTATCTTATTAACAACTGGAATTGCCATGAATTGATTGTACAGATATTCATGATTCACCGATAGACATTGATGTTTACAAGCACACTAATTTTCCACTATTATTTAGAATATGTCAATGTTCTGAATTTAATGCAAGTCATGTAAACAGCTGTTTGGATATTCAGGCTTTCAAATAAGGCTTTATTCTAAATGGAGCTTTTTCCAACTAAGACATGTGGGATACAGCAGTATTATTTTGGTTTTAGAAGCATCCTTTGGACATGTATGAAGAGTATTCAGAAAGCATCTCAGCTGGGGCTTTTACTGTAGTTTGCAACACACGGCCTCTTGCCCGTTTACAGTCAACTCTGTTCGCTGTAAACAAACCAGCAGTTTGCGAGGCCTTGCAGAGCTGCTAGCATGACTGTTCAGTCATGTTCATTTAATTGCCAGTCACAATAATTTAAAAATGGAGTGTAAGTAAACAGAGTTTTGTTGACTGATGACCAATTGTGGGAGCCAGCAAATGATTGAGGGATGCACAAGAAAACCTTAGTCTGTCATAGGATTTGTGTCATAATGACCCATAATATTAAATTCCTTTAAATTCCACTGAATTCACTTGTTTGCAGATAAGATAGATCACTTTATCGGTCCTGTGAAGTCTGACTGCTCTGTTTTTCCTGAATCTCCTTTTCTCTTCAACCATAAAGTGTTTTTTCCATGGTGGCTTTTTGATCTCACTGTCACATTAAATTCTTAAGCTCTTCACCAAAAAGCAGCAGCACTGAACAAAATCTCTGCTCATGAGGTGCCAATAGTAACCATGCAACCAGTAACTTTTAAAGTTATTGTTGCTAACCTGACAGACGTTGTTAGGGGGGCATCGTTTGGCACAGTAGTGTGTTAATTGTACGCTATTTAAAGTTAAAGTATTGAAATGAAATGATTGAAATATATTTCACATTCCTGGGCTTCACAAGATGTTTCTGTGGGCCGCCACTGGCGCACAGGCCTCACTGTACTAGTGGATTTGTTGTACAAATACACCAGCTAAGCCAAGTCAGTAAGAAATCAAGTCTTAATATGATAAACTTCACAACATCCATCTTTACACTTAATTTTCAGCTGCTTAATTCAATTAAAAACATTATTGTCACACTAAATGCGCTGTAACATCAACTGTGACAATATGAATAGAGCCATTTATATTCGACATAAATAGCTCTATTCATTGATGGTTGGGTCAGTGGGAAATAGGGATTGAGGCTTAAGTGGTTTAGTTTAAACTGGGTAATACAGTAAAAAGAGCCCATTTGAAATGTGAAATATTCATTTTTCCCCCTCATGTAAAGACATCAAGTCAGTCCACACATACAGTATGTCTGATATCTAGCTGCCTTTCACTGTCCCCCACTCCTTTGAGAAGAATAAAATGCCTTTGGTGGATCATAGCTTGTTGCCCTGTGATCTGCCCAATAATAGCAACCCTTCTGGGAACCTTTAATGTAGCCTTTCAATGAAATCAGCTGATCCTGAGCGAACGCTTCATTGACTCTCATGCCGAAAGACCAGCGTGACAAAACTGTAACCTGTGTCATGGAACCAATGAGATCTCTTGACCCACAAGCTTATTATCTGGATGGTTCTTCAGCAGGAACGCTGACAGGCTGCTTCAAGCTGTATAACTAACTATGGAAATAATAGAGACTTTCTTCACTGTCAGTGTTTGTATAAGAACATGTCAGAGTTATTCTCTGTGGTCTTTGTGTTGCTTTTGAAGCCACGGGGGGTGCTGCACACTGATCTCTGCTTCAGTTCGATTTACTTGACAATTTGGTGCCAAATCTGCACTTGTGCATATCAAGAGTCTCTGTTCTCTGTCGCAAAACAAACCATAGATAGAAACTGGGAGACTTGGGGGGCTTCAGAGGAGAAACAAAACATGTCTGATTTGTTTTCTTCTTCTTTGTTTACTTTGTTGCATTCTTTTGAAATCTAACTTGAAAAGTTCTGATTTCCCTTTCTTGCTCTCTTTCTCTCATTTTCTCTCATTCGTGACTGCAGGAGATTAGGTCTGAAAGGTTAATACAGTCACATGAGTTTCACATTGTGCTTTGTGCTACCAGGCAGTAGCACTTCATACTGGGCTTGTGACTGAGCTGGAGAGAGGGATTATTACAATGATGCATACTGTATAGTTTTTACATACACAAACAGCAACTTCACCCTCATTATCTATTTACCTTATGACACACACATATACACAAGAACCATAAAGGGTTCTCCAAATGCTTTTTGATTCCTTTTATAAAGGATCCACTTAGAAGCCATTCAGAGTTCTACCTAAAACCCACCATACAGGGTTATACCTAGAACCATCTGTGAGAGGTTTCACAGAGAATCCCTCTATGGTGTAATGGTGCCAACCAGAACCCCCTCTGGGGGCTAATAAGAACCCACCCAGGGGTCTCTAATGGGAACCCTTTTATATTCCATGAGATTTATCCAGAACCCACTCAAGGGTTCTACAGAGAACACTTTTTATAATACAAGGGTTTTATGTAGAATCCACTCAGGGGGTTCTTCTAAGAACACATTTATATTGCAAGGATTTCAGCGAGAACCCACTTGGGGGATTCTAACGAAAACCTTTTTATATTCCAAGGGTTTGATCTAAAACCCACCCAGGTAGTTCTACTGGGTGCACAGTGCAGTGTTACAGTGCAAAGAGCCCTTGATAAAAAAAAAAATCTTCAAGAACCCTATGATAGTCCAAGAGTTTTATTTAGAACCCAGTCAAGGGGTTCCTCCCAGGGGGTTCTATGGAGAACTGTTTTCTATTACAGTGCAAAAGACCCTTGATAAAAGAGTTCTTCAAGAACACTATTATATTCCAAGATATATTCTAGAACTCATTCAAGGGGTCCACAAAAAAAACCATTTTAAATTCCAAGGATTTTATCTAGAACTCACCCATGGGCCCTATTGAGAACCCTTTTATATTTCAAGGGTTTTATCTAGAACGCATGCAAGGGTTCTACTGAGAGCCATTTAATACAATGTTGCAAAGAACCCTAAAGAGTTCTTCAAGGATCATAACAATCCTTGAAGATCTTATTATCTCAAAAAAAGGGGTCCTCATAAGCAAATGGTTCTGAGAAGAACCTCAGTACTTAAAGAAGAACCCTTTAACTCTTTTATTTCTACACAAACTCAGGAACACTCAGCTTTCCAATATTATATCATGTTTGTAATCAGAGTGAGTGTGAGCTTTACACACACAAATCTTTTTAGGCCTTATTTCACGTTGGCTTGTAACTTTGATCTATGAAACAAATACTCTGCTCTCTTTCAGACAAAAGAAAACATGTTACATTTCTGTTTCATTAATGACAGAACAAATGGAACAAGAATTAAATCAAATATTTCTCTATGGAGACCATTAGTGACTGTTAGTTAACACCACTCTCTCTCCTACACACATAAGTGGTTAGATCACTCTTATTACATATTATTTAATAAACCAAAGTGATCATGGTGGAAGTAAAACTGGTGCACTGGTGGTGCAGCTTCTGAAGCTGGTAGGACGGGCTGGGAGGAGCAACACCCTGTGCCGTCCTGTGAGTCCATAGGAGTTGCTGTCTGTATTTCACATGTCAATGTTGGAATTTCAGATGTGCTCTCCATGAAAAGGGGGCGGTGGAGGTGAGTAATCAGCACTAACCTCTACCCTGGCCTGGTCCAGTGTTCACCAGCACCAACTATTGATCTGCAGCTTTGAACACTTGTATTTACATACATTACACACAGTTTAAGGCGACGCTCCATCAGTGATTTTGGCAAAAAAAAGTTTCTATCAACATGAACAAGACATTATTTAATATGACAGTTGGAGAATATATTTATTTTATTGTTTGGTTTATTTAACAGGCACAGTGCACATTAATAAACATAGCTATAAATACAGCGAGTTAGCCAACACAGTGATTTTTCATCTGTAGTCACTGGACACGTTACAAAGTCATCATTTATGATTTATTTATGATTTATTTATTTAAGCATGCAGAACAATAATAAAAAGTAGAGAGAATAATCATGTTAATAGAAACATCATTCATTGTAAAAGAAAAAAAATGAGAAAACTTAAAGGCAAGTGTCTTTCCTACTCTTTTGTGTTTTAAATCAAACTCAAACTCTCAAGTTCTGAAATAAACCAAACAAAGCTTTGCTGACCCATAATCTTTTGTCGAGTTATTTCACTTAAAACTTGTACCTAAAAAAAAAAAAAGAAAAGAAAAAGTACATTTACAGTGTTCAGGACACACTTATAATAAATTGTCAGGTACTATTTAAAATCACACACAGACTCATAATACAACAAATCCCAATAGTCCTTTTATGTTTTCAAATCCAAACAATCAAGTTTTCAGTTTCAAAAAACTTTACAAAAGCTTTAAGTGTAGTTAGCTCTCCCTAAAACATGTATTTCAAAAATTGTTGAGTAAACGGATTGAAGTGAAAGTGAATACTTGTTAATAATAATAATAATATATATATATATATATATAATAATATTTTCAGTTGCATTGACAGGTCATGATTTTTTCAGAACCAAAAGATTCAAGTTTAACTAAAGAAGAAAAGTAAATTATCAACAACAACAAAAAAGGATCATAGGTTAGCAGAACTTTTATGTTTATTTCAAAATTTAAAAATTTGAGGATGATTCAAAACTCAAAAATCTAATCTAATCTGGCCTTCAAATTTTGAGTTTTCTCACCTTTTCTTTTTGCAGTGTATTTGCCAGAGCAAATAAAACATGAGCTTGCAGATTTGGCTGCTTCCCACGCTACCATTGCACCCTAATAATTTAAAACCAGGAGTAATGAAATAAATATTTGCAGGTAGGCAATGGTGAAAGCTCACAGTGGATTCTGGGTAAGATTTTTCTTTTGAGTTTACATCAAACATTGAAGGGTCAATTGCACAATGGGCCACTTGAGTTTCCAGGGTGACCACTGTGCTGTGGCTTTCAAACTGTAGTCCAAGGACTAACAGGATCACCAGCAAAAAGATGAACAGAATGTTTTAACTGAGATCATAGTTTGATTGTAAAGACTGTATTATCTCCAAACCTAAAGACTAAAAAAAATATTCTGAGGGGATTCTTTAAGACAAAATCCTCCCACATTTGGAGTCCATGGTCTAATGTGCATCTATTGTGGGGTTCTGAAAATGAAAAAGTTTGGGATCCCCTGCACTAGTGGAACCCACTGAGGGCAGGAGGCTCTTGAGGTTGAGGTCATTGCCGGGGGCCAGCAGAGGGGGCTATCATGACATGTTCATAATCTTCAGTACTCACTCAGTAGTAGTTGAGCTACTTTTTACTAAACACATTGAGTGTTTTTTGTAGTCACAGGAGAACTGTGTTTTTGATTGATTTATCAGAGAAATGTTTCAAATTATATGTCACTCATAATACACGAAGAAGATCCATTTCATCTCATCTCCCCCTCTTCTCTCTTTCTCTCTCTTCCCTTCTGTACTCTGTGTCTGTCTGTCTGTAGTTTCAGGAATTTTTCAAAAGGATGTTCCCCAAATATCTAGGACATCTTTTTGGGTCACCATTAAAATGATCCTCCAAACTTATAAAACATGCAGAGAAGTTACCTTTTTTTGCATATATGGAGATCTGAGCCTTCCTGCCGACACAAACAACAACAACATCAACCAGTACCAACAACAGGAATAATGTATGCTCTCATTATTATTCCTATTTAGAGTTCTAATTTATTCGGCCTTAGTGGGGGAACAGCAGTTTCAAAGGAAAAACCATGAAGAGTGGCTTGTTGATAAGGCACGAAAGTTAAGTCAAATTATTCAGTCTTCCCCTCTGTTTTTCCCCTCTCATTTTCTCTCACACATGAAAACACAAACACATACTCTACATGCACACATCACTCAGCATCCCCACTTCAAGCAGTGACAATTTACAATTAATTAGAGAGAATCCATATTTCCCGGCTCACTTGTTTATGCCTTTGCAAAGGCTCTATGATCCACAAGCTCAAAGCAAGAGCAGTGAAAGACAGAAGCCCAAAACCTCCCCCGGCAAGTCCATATGCTTGGAGCAGCCTTTATCGCTGAACGATTGACAGCCGCGTATGAACTGCCAAATAAAACATCCCAGTCACTCCTCCTCATAAATGTACATCCAACACCAGAATAGAGCTGCACGAGCGATGAAGTCATCGCTCTTTTTGCTTGCATTTTCATGTGTTGTCTTCTTGTTTAGATAGCTTGATAATGATGGCTTCTCAGAGAGTGATCTCTTACATCCTAGTTAAAGGTGTGTTTGTTCATGTATTCCTCTATTTGAACACATAATGTGAGAGGGAGCTAGAGAGGGAGCACATTTGTCCAACTGCTTTCAACCCCTACTCTCATATGCTCACATTATTGTCTGCCAACATACAGTTTCTTTCTTTTTCTGTGATGTTAAAAAAAGAGAAAACAATACCTCCCTGCACATTTGTGTTTCTCCTTGTAAAATGGAACACTTATATAAGGCACCATTGTGGATTACATAAATGTCTCAAAGTTATCAATATTTCATCCTCTGTGCGTTTGATGTGTTTGGTAATTGGATATTTATGTTGTGGGCTTCCTCTCTCAAAACCCCCGCTGCACTTTGGTATTTGTGTAAATGTGTGTGTGTGTGTGTGTGTGTGTGTAGTGTGTGTGTATATATATATATATATATATATATATATATACAGATGCTGTGTGTGTGTGTAGTCATGCATACAGCATGTGTGTGCGCGTGTGCATGCTTATGTCCTTGCATGGTTGCATGTGTGTGTGTGTTTACTTTCTCTCTTTTGCAGTTTTCTTGGAAAGAGGACAACAGTCGTCTTGATACTGGATTCATTCAAAAAGACAGTGTTTGTGTGTGAATGAGTCTCTATTGTGTGGTGGTTCAAGCCCTTTGTACTGTTCAGACATGGAAAGTCAAGGAGGGCCCCCCACAGGAGAAAATCAACACTGCTGGAGTGTGTGTCCTTGTTTTTCTTCTTTTCTGCTCACTGGGATGGTCAAGTCGAGACAAGAGCTGGGAGGATTGTCTGTCTAGTTGCGGTGTCCTCCTGGGGCAGACAGAGCTGCTGCTTCTTCTTTGAAGAAGACAGAGAACAACGAGAGAAGAGAAGAACAAGAAGGAGAACGAGGAGGAGGAGCAGTATAGTGTGGGACTCCTTAGTGGGAACTTGAGTCTAATAAATGTTTCACATTTCTGACAGTTAATGTGACAAAAGAACCGTCTGTGCCTAGAAAGTATCTGACAAACCATTCAAGGAGCGACCTGGGTATCGTGGCGACTGAGTGGAACAACATTGAGGAGCGAGGGAGAGGAGTGTGCACCACACACTCAGAAATTAAGGTGCTACCTAGAACCATATAGGGTTCTTCATCTTGTCCCCATTTAAGTACCAATTTTGGTTCCTGGTAGAACCTTTTGTAAAGGTGGAGCCTTTTCAAGGGGTTCCCCCTAGAACCTATCATAAAAGGATATACCTGGAACCATCTGTGAAATGTTCCACCCAAGGCACTTTTCCACCAAACTAGCGCTGGTTCTTGAACTGGTTCTGTTCAAGTATTGTCATCAGCAAAGGACTGCACAATGCACAACAACGTGGAGAATTGGTTCCCAAGAAAAACCTGCTATTTTTTGGTTCCAATGAGGAACCAACTTGTTTCCAAAACAATTTATTTTTGGTGGAAATGCTCAGAGCAGCTCAAATTTAGGTGCCTGAAACAAAATGGGGACAGTTCCATGTTGGTGGAACAGGCCTAATCTAGAACCCACCAAGGGTTTCACCTATAACCGTCTTGTCTTCTGAGGGTTCTGCGATGAACCAGATTATTCAGATGATGCAAAAACATAAGAGCACTTTTTAAAAAATTAATGCATCAAATACATCTACATTTAAAAAAAATACCATTTGAAACATAGATAAAGCTTTGAATATTTGAGGGTGAGGAGCTTTTAATACCCATGCCCTTTCTTCCTGAATAAGGCTTTTCAGAAGCAAATGGTTCTGTGTAGAACCCTTATTTGTAAGAGTGTGATAATGGATGGAGATGGAGAACAGCAGCTGACATCTCTGAGTGTAGTTCCCTCTTGTGACCGAGCGAGGGAGCTGTTGGGTTTTAATTCAGTGATCCCAGAGGAGTAGAAGGAGTAGCCTGCCAAGACAAAAAAGAAAGAGAAAAAAGATGGGAACAGAGAGAAGGAGGGAGGGTGAAACAGTGAGACAGCGAGGAAGAGGAGGAGGGAGTGAAAAGAAGGAGCCTGACTAGTACCTTCACAGTCCATTACATCACTGTTCTCTATGAGAATACTCCTCTCTGAGCTTACGTCAGTGGGAAAGACTCCAATCACGCTGTTGGTACAGGAGCAACACCTTCATCATGCTATAACACAACAACAAATAAAGCTCCGAACGCTATAGAAGATGTATGACATTTAGCTTGGCACATGTGATATTTGCTGCCCATTACATGCTTTGAAGGTTAAACTACATGTCCTGGAGATGTTAAATATAGTGTAGCAGAAAGGAAGACGTTAGTGGATTTTTGGGCTGGTAAACATGAGAGCAAATGCAGCTCCTCATAGCTATTCTGGTGTTCTAGACAGCTTTACTGCTCATCAGACTAACAGCACCTCTGCCCCGCTGCTGATGTGCCTGCTTACCTGCCTGCTTCCTCAGCAGTTCAGCACAAACTTGTCTCAAAGTACACGAGAGAAAAGAGGCAGCAGCAGAGTGCACAAGAGTGTGAGCCCATGAGACTTTGCATGTGCAGACATTTGCGCATATATCGGGTTGGTGCATGCATGTTAAAATGTGGGGTTTTCTGGGGTGGGGGTGTTACAGCCCTCTGTGTGTGTGTGGGCTAATGATCCCAAGCACTCTTCTTCCTCTGCCATGTGAAAGCAGCTCAGTGCCTGGAGGTCCCAGATAACCTGTTTGTGTGATTTTGCTGTGGCTGCGGATATTCCGGTCTTATCATCAATCATTAGACTTTCTCGCTGGCTGTTTGAATCAGGTTTACCCTGCTGCGAACACATTTAGTGTAACAGGATCTGTGTGGGTGTGTGTGTGGGTTCGTGTGAGTGCGCGCGTGTGTGCATGTCCTGCTGCGAACGCAGATACAGCAACACTCAGCACTGGACATCGCAGCAGGCAGCACCTGAGAGAAATAGAGAAGAGAAGGGAAGGAAAGTGTGTGTGTGTGTGTTTGTGTGTATGTAGTGGGAAAATGCTGCTCTATGAAAAGGTGGAGAGTGGAAAAAGAAGACAGGAGGAGGGAGCGAGTGTGCATTCAAATAAGCGAGCACCAAACAGAGCTGTACAATAATACCTGAGAGACACGGGGTGCATCGTCTCATAGGCACACACACACACACACACACACACAATTATGCACACATAGTCACAGATACACACACACACACACACCATCCAGGTGCAGTGGCTGGTGTCTGCTTGTGATGAAGCAGCTCCTCCCAGGCAGAAATAGGTCAGAGACCTCAGGGCCTCAAGAGTTAGAAAGGCTGGTCTCTCTGTAGCTCTGTCTAAGTCACACACGCACACACACACACACACACACTACAAACCATCCAGTCCCAAGTCTATACTGTAACCTACCTTATATACAAATATAGGCTCAGCCATTGTCTGTCTGTCCTGCTGTGGTATGCTCGAACACACATACAAAAAGAGAGAAAAAGACATTATTGTGTGTTGTAACAGAATATCAGAATCAGTTATAGAATCACTGTAAGAAATTTGACTCTGGTTTTAGTTGAGCTCAGTGGGTTTACACATGGTATAGCTCCAATAGAAATTGACATACAGTTAGAAAAAGCACAATAAAACTGAACAGAGATGGGTAAACACCAGAGAGGAACCCTGGGGGCCTTCTAGGTCTTCAGAGAAGGCCAAACATGCCAGTATTTCAAATGTCATATTTAAATATATTATCTATGATTTATTTTATTTAATTATTAGGCTATTCTCTTCTAATTATAATAATTTTCTTTCAACTTTGCATCAGTAATGAAAGAGTTACTGTCCTGAAAACAAAAATAGAGTTATCCAATCAGATTTTTTTGTTGTTGTTTCTAGGCGGAGGAAGGTTAGAGCTGGCTCACTCATTGGTTAGGATTGAAGGCTGGACAGAAGGCAGCCTGTGTGTTTGTTTAGAAAGTGACAAGTGAATTAAACAGTCACATTGTGATTTACAGTGGGTGAAATTAAAAATTACCCCCTTAGGCCTTCACTAAGGCCAGAGATATCTTACTTGAGACGAAGCAGTTGAGACTGACGCTGTTGCTAGGTGGCTAACTTGATAGCACTGCCTTTTTCAAGGCGGACTTTCGCAGCGTAGCAAAGGACTGGGGTTTTTTTGGAGACTGAAATTGCACGCATCCGCGAGTCTGTTCAAGAACAATTTTCAGACAACTTTTTTAAAGTTACTTCCAACAGTCCAGCACAGTAGACAGGGGTCTGTTTTACATGTAAATATGTGTACGGTACTGAAAAAGAGAAATAAGAATGAAACTCTGAATAATTCCTACATTATAGATTATTACCCTAACCCTTAATATCAAACACAAACTGAATTATAACTTATCCAAACAATAGTAACAGAGTAAATGGCAAGTATCTACTCTTGAGTACAAGTTTAAGTAATAAAAACTTTACTTATTCTGCTATCGCTGTGTGGTGTTTGCTGCCATCTACTGGTTTTTAATATCAAAATCTATTTATTAAAATAATTAATTTTTGAATATGGCAGCTACACACTACAAACACGTCACAGGCTACCTGGCTGCCTGCTGCTTATTCCTTTACAAAATATGTAATATGATATGTTGGTGTTCGCTATTCTCCCTTTTACCCGAAACTGATCAAGGATTGCTGTATAATGCATTAAATGCTGCCACACTCATATTTTTGAGTGTGTGTCCTTTATGTTGAATGTCTTTTAGGCTCTCATTCTGAGCTCCTGGCACACAGACATCATGTTTTCTGTTTGTCCATCCCATTTTTGTGAATGCGATATCTCAACAATGCCTTGACAGAATTTCATCAAACTTGATGCAGATGTCCACATGGGCTCAAGGATGAACTGCTTACATTTTCATGGTCAAAGGTCACTGACACAGCACATTTTTGGCCATAGCTCAAGAATTCATATGGTAACTATGACAAAATTTCATACAAATAGCTAATAGGATAAAATGATGAGGTGATGACATTTTATATCCAGAAGGTTAAAGGTCAACTTCACTGTGACATCGTAATGTTCAGCTCCCTATCAGTCATCTGTAGTTCTTTGTAAATATAGTCTAAGTAAAGACAGTGTGTGCCTCACTGGCAATTACCTTCAGCTGACAATATATGATACAAAAAAGGCAAAACACCCTTAAAATATATATATATATATATTGTCTTTCTTTTTTGTTCTTTGAGCACAACAAGCTGGGTCCATCTAGGTCCATAATATTCAAGAGAAGGCAAACATCTCTATGGACAATATCACCAAAGCTCAGCAGCTCACCCCAAAATAATCTAGATGGATACTATAGGCCAGAGGAAAATATGTGCTTGATTTGTGATTTTGGGGTGAAGTGTATATTTAAACTGGGAAGCGGTGGCTGATGAGGTGGAGCAGGTTGTCAGTAATCATAGGGTTGGTGGTTTGACCTCCCAGTTCCTTCTGTCCACATGTCAGTGTCCTTGGGTAAGACACTGAGTCCCAAAATGCTCTTAATGGTCAGGTCAGGGATATCATGGTTGCTTACTGCCACCTGTGTGTGTAAATGAGAGACAAATTAAATTTGTTTGCATTAAAGCATGTAATTAGGTAAGGTACTGTTACTACTGACGAACATATAATTTGCATGCAATTGTGTGATTGGACAACATACTGTGTTGACCATAGTTTAGCCTACATGTAAACTTGCAGTTGGACAAGTACAGAGCATCCATAGTGTCACTATGGATGGATATATTATCATATATCACCATGGCAATGAAAAAAACAAAGAAAATAATAAAACAATACAACCAAAAAACAAAAATGAACTGTGGAACACAGCCTGATAATAAAATGAATCTGTGCCAAATTCAAGCAATTACAGTCATTCAGTTTCAGGCAAGAGAATAAGATTTACAGAAGAGAATAATCAAGAAGAATAAAATCCGTTGTGGCAATAAACCTCTGAACTTTAAATCTTTATCTCTACAAGCTTATAAAATATAAACCATCTTCTATTAAATTTGCATTAAGAGTGATGACATTTGTAGAACACTGAGTCACTGTGGTGCTAATTAATTACAGTTCAAAGTGCAAAAAAGTGTAAAAATAACAGATCTTAAAGTGGTAACACTGTATTTCAGGTGTGAAACAGAAGTAAATTAGAGGAAGTCTGAACAACATAAACAGCCTTCACCCAGTGCACCCAGCCCTACAGTAAACACATACTACTGCTGAAGTTTGCTCCTGTTTCTGTCATTTCAGGTCTAGTTTTGATGTTTTGTTGCTTATTATAGATACACAGGTAGTTCAGAACAGGAATTTTAGATATGGTTGAAACTCAAAACAGTGATATAATCAATATTTCTTCTGCATAATATTTTCACTCAATTTAAATACAACTGTAACTAACTTTTCAGAAAACTTCTGCTTAAATTCCTGCCAACAATTATAAATTCACAAGCAGATGCGACATCAATTTGAATCCTGAAAGTTAGTTTTAGAATAACCACAAAAATACTCACTTCCTAGTGTTTCCTACCAGTTTTTCTGATGTGGTAAGCAAAACTGGTACTTTCTTTGACAGCAAGATCCTCATGCTAGCTGAATGACTATTTGTTTTTCTCATCACATAAATAAAACCAGAAGGGCACTCAGAGAGCACAGACCTCCACCAAGGCCAATAGACAAGTCTTCTATGATATGCAAATCTGCTGGCAGACAAACAAACAAACGGCTCCACACGACCCACCATTGGCTTTAATTACGACGGGTTCATGGAGGTCAGAAAATCTGAAATTCCAGATTAATCAAGAAAAAAATCACATCCGTTATTGCTTATTTTTGAAATACCTGCTGTGTTTGTTTCTACAGTGATGTTTTGAGATGTTTTATGTTTAGCACACCATTCCCTTTAATTTACAACAGTCATGTGCAACAAATTAATTTCATTTTGTCATAGACCCCTGCGTTACAATCGACCTATCCCACAATATACCAAAAGTGAAAAGTGTGTCAAAAGTTATGCCCACCTCATTTAAGAGCATAACAAGGGAGTTCCACATGGTAAAATCTTAAATAAACAAATAATTTACAATGACAGAGACAGGCCAACACAAATATCACGTATCACAAAAAATTGATTCAGTACACACATATGGCTGAGAGCACTGCTCTATATTTTTGAATGGTCTTTCATGCTGTTGGATTGTGGAAAGTCTTTTTACAAATAGACATTATTTGAATAAAACACCTTGTGTGATGATTCAACCAGATTGATAACTGAAAGGGCAGAAAGAGACAAAGATACCTCTGAGCAACAGTTAAAGAAGAATGTAAAAAAGTCACCAGTTACTGGTAAAATGAATTGGAACCTTCAAAATCTGCGCAGATTTAAATAGGAACAGTTTCCTGTTTCAGTGCACAATAATGCCTTTAACAAGCTGGAATAAACAGGTGTGCTGCTTTAGTGAAGCTCAGTTAACATTATTGGAATTAGATCACACAATATCAGATGAACACACTATTGATGGACAAATCACAATTTAAACCTCTTCAGTCTAAGCATTGAGTCGACTGCTCAACCAAGAAAATGGGTTCCCACAATAATTCCACTGTTGTGGTTCAATAATGATCAAAGGCGACTTGCACTTTTTTAGACCGGAAAACAAATTCAATTTCAAAGTGTATTTGGGGGGAAAAACGGTGTCCTCTGTCATGCAACACTGTGAGGACATTGACTAAATGGACAATTTAATCATTTAATTATTCTACTTTTGGAACCAAAACTGTTTGAAATGTAAATAATGCATTTGGAGTCTGAATTATACTGTTTTTATGTTAAAGTAGTCATTATGAAGGAAAGAATTAAAAAACATATCAGGCGATTCCAAACTTTTGAATGGTAATATACAGGCCAGAAATTTCATGGCAGCAACAACTGGCATGGCTGTCATGCCCCCATAGTTTATGTCCATCAAAACATTATTTGCCCTGTTGTGACCTTGCTGTCCCATCACTTTTTTCTCATCTGCCTCTTTCCTGTCAATACAGTTTTTAGACTCCAGTGTCTTCTGTTGAGATTTTTTCATGAAGCGCTGGAAAAAGGAGCGCTCAGTAAGAGCGCAAGAAAGGGAGCATGCAAATATGGACAAGAAGTGTCAATGTGATATAAACTTTCTTTGACCATGAAGCCTGATGTTCCTCTACAGTTCTGTGGTTTACACTGCAGACTGGAGTCTCTGTTAATGGTGACAAACAGCTTGATCCACATTATGCTCATTTCCTTAATGTGGTATTTTCATTGTGCTGTTGTCCACTTTTACAAAATATTGACTCAGCGTCTCAAAATAATCAGACACTTTCTCATTATTATCCATTGACTATATTGAGAAAGTTCACATTATTGAGATACTTTCTCATCATGTATTACACGTTACTGGCTTGTGGGAGCTCATTGCGTCAAATGATGACTTCCACTTCTGTTTCAATTGGTGAGTTTTGGTGTGACTATAAAGTCCAATACGTTAGCCATATGATCTCTTGCAGGTAGGGCATATATAGCCACAGTTATGTAGACTGACCTCTGACTGACCTCCACTGTCCTTGTGCTTAACCTTAACAAATAGGAAAAAAGGAATAAAAATAAAATCATCCTTAATCCTAGTTAAAGTTAAAGTGCCTTCAAAAAATTGACACCAAGGGGCACCTGGGTAGCTCAGTCAGTAGAGCGTGTACTGAGGCTATGAGTCCTCTGCAGCGACCGTGGGTTTGACCCCTTTTCCTGTCATATCTTCAGCTGTCCTATCAATTAAAAAGGCATAAAAAATTGACAACAAAGACCAAGTGGCCCTACCCCTAAAATGAGGCCTGGTAGAGTATATGTTTAGAGGTGAATCTGGGTGACGCCCCCGGCCCTGACCTGCTGACAGAAGTCACTGAAATTAGTCAGCAGCCATTAGATCATGGTTTTAATGTGGTGTCTACTTACCAGATGCGTAAACAAACTGACACAACCACACATAAGCTGCCTCTCTCTGCAGCTCTTCTCATCTGTATCTGGAAGTGGGATTAGCAGTTATGGCCGAGGTATGGGAATGAGGCTTACCTGCCAGTGGAAGCCTAGTCCTCAGTCCCTTAGCAGAAGAGAGGAAGATTAGCCCGGCACATAAACACACTGGGATTACTCACTACCAAGGATTAATGGATGCATGTATACAGTGTTGGGTTATGTTCCAACAGCATGTGTATTTATGCATTTCTAAGCTTTGAAACGGGGGCTTTCTCCTTACATGTTCATGCATCTTAAAGATTACTTGCAGTGAGATTACCTCCACAGAGAGTTGGGGCACATTGAGCCTTTCAAACGCAAACTGATGTGGGGAAGATTAGTCAGCAAATCTAAATCGACACATGACAAACTGTGCAGATACGCCTCCTCCATCTCAAATTTGAATCGTGCTAGGTTGTTTACTTACAAGTTGTGCCCCGTGTCAGTCAGTTGGTGGCTATTTATTTGTTAGAATCAATATTGGTATTTTTTATTCTGTTTACTTGCAACTTCTGCCCAGTCAGTGAGTCGGTTGCTATTTGTTTGTCCAGAATCAATATTTTTGTTACATCCTCACCTGCTAAGCAAAGCAGCTGCCATCACAGGGAAAAGACCTTATGTAACTCAGCATGTAGTCCGCCAAACTGAACAGATGAGTTACTAT
>JAJHUR010072284.1:1687-20172 GCA_027495735.1 Lutjanus campechanus
TTTTTTTTTTTTTTTTTTTACAGCGTTGCAGAGTTAATCAAAGTTTTATAAAGCCCTCCATTAAGGCACTTCAGCTTATCACAACATGTACTGTACACGTACTGTACTCACATTTAATGTTACTTTATAGCCACGGAGCAACAACGAAAACAAATGACCGTCATTCGGTGTTTATACAGAGCATTGGCTGACATTATTTGGTTTGTTTGGGAAACTAACGGACCAAGTTAGGCTACAGTGGAACAAGCATATCGCAACATTATATGAAGAGTAGCGGCTCCCCTCCCTCTCAGGGTCCACAGCAGAGGACAGACAGTAAACAGACTTTCTGACACATAAAGACACGAGTTTGCTCCACTTACCCCACTGTCCTCCAGATGCAGCTGTAAATACGGCTAGTTTTCTCTCAAAGTGTCTCCACCAGACATACACACACATACACACGCAGATAGATCTCCCTCCGCTATATTTAGGAAACTGACAAACTCAGAGCAGCGCGAGAGCTTTAGCTCCTCCCACCGCAGAGAGTGTGTGTGTGTTTGGATCATCCTACGTACAGTGCGTGTCAGCACGTATGCGTGTGTGTTCATACACACTGTAGTGTATGTCTTTATGTATGAAAGTGTAAGTGAGTAAATGCGTGCACGTTTTTCAGTCAGTGTGTAAATATGACTTTATGTGTATGTTTTAAATTAGTTTCTATTAATTCAAATGTAAATTTTTATATAGGTTGCTCGTGGTATATTTTAAATAAGCTGTTCCCCTACACCCCTCTATACCATGCACTTATTTTTGTATTTTTTTTGTGTGTGTTCATTTTTTTAATCAAAATTAATAATTTCTTGACCCACCTGTCACATTGGAAAGCTTTTTTCCTTGATCATCCTTGTCTTCACTTCTCCATCAGGCTCTGTGCCCTTTTGTTTAATCAAAAAAAAAAATAAAATAAAATAGAACCAGGAGAATGAAACCTACAACATGTTTATTCTTGAGCCAAAATAAACAGTTTTCACAATCTTTGTTTGTTTTTGTTTTTTTTGTTTGTTTGTTTTTTTGTTTGTTTGTTTGTTTTATTTTTTTTCTCCATCTTGGTGTGCATTTTAAATCCCTATGGACTTTTACATCTGTCAAATCGTGATTTTGTCATTTATAATGTACTGCATACACCTATGTCTCAAAAACATCCAGGGAAAACCCTGAGTGGTTTACATCACCTGAAAGCAGGGAAGCTGAAGACTAATTTAAGATGCAGCTTTCTTTAAGCATTTTTGAAAGTTTAGAGCATATAAGGCCGTACAATATTATGATGGAAGTATATGATGGCCACTCCCATCCTCAGTTTGTGTCTCATAAATTAGGACAGTTTAAGGAGCAGTTTTTGGGTTGATGCCATTTATTACACACATTTGAAGCACAAACAATTTTTACCACTCAAGAATTCATTTAAAAAAAAATGGTTTAAAATCCCTCCAATATACCACATCAAGTCAGTGAGCACTTTGGTTCTAGGTATTGCTCATGAAGCCCCTTCCTGTAAATATACGTAGAAAAGCCACCCGTTCTCTGAATGCTCCAGTTCTCTAGTTCGTGGTCGTAAACTTTCTTGAGGCTGTGATTATCCCAGAAGTCACTATAGGTCATGATACACAATGAGGTCAAGTTCCAAAAAATGGTCCCACGACAATGAAATGGCCACTATGGGGACTAACATCATTACAAATGATATAATTAGGCTCATCGAATCCACAAGAGTCTCAGCTTTCCAGTCATACACAATTTATGCACTACTGTTTAGAGTATGTAGTATGCAGGAATACTGAAACAGAACAGGCAAAAATAACACATTTATACTGCATGCAAATAACTGCATGGTTTTTGTCCATCATCATATTAAAAAGTGTTGATACCAAACTTTTCAGTTGGCAAATAGAGACAGCGTGCCAGCCCAAACACAGTCCCAGTATAATAACTGATCCATTGATATTTTATTTAGCTCTGGCCTAAAGGCAGAAGAAGAAAGCTTGTGACTGAGAGGTCACGGGTTCAAGTGTCTGAACCAGCTGAAAAAATCCGCTCAGGGCAGTCAGTCCTCCCTGTCTTAATAACACTGTTGATGATGCTTTGAGCACAACCAGCACCAGTGTTTGATTTTCAAAGGTTGTCTTGCAAAATGATATATCTGTTCAATTTATTAAGTCAGGCACAGAGCTGATGTCTGAGTACTGTATGTTGCATTAAATCTTATAAATGGCAATAGCTCCATACATAGGACTGCCCACTAAGTATGAAAAACATGCTGTAGAAAGGTACCAGAAAATGTGATGAAGTGCCCTCTGGAGGGCTCTTCTGGCCATTGGGTGCCCTACATGTTAGAAAATAAGCTGGCCCCTGTGCCTCTAAACTATCTATGCCACTGCATGCAGCTGGTTTTATTTTTTTGCCCCTGCCCCTCAGACACTGATTCATATAACTATTGTTAGTCAGCATCCCATCCAAGATATATATGTGTCCCATGATTGTTTCCCACATGTTCTATAGTGCCACATCATTAAACCATTAGAGTCCTTGTACAAATCTGAAGAAAAAACAAATTCAGTATTAAAGCTGCAAAAAGTGATGAACTGCTCCTGTGTGTCAGGCTTGCAGTGGCTGCTGCCTCGTTGCAGGACGCAAACTGATCGACAATGCTCTGCAGGAAGCAGTTCAATATCACTTCTTGTGTCCACTTGGTGGCGCTACAGAACACCTAATAATTATACATTATGCTCCAGTACATCAGCTCTTCCCTATTTCATTCCTTGTTTCCTTCATTGTTATCTAATTTCTCTCCTTGTTTCCTTATTTTCTTCCTTTTTTCCTTGGGTTCTCATTACCTTATTTCCCTCTTTGTTTTCTTCCTCCCTTGTTTCCCTCCTTGTTTCACAAGTTCCTTCTTTCCCTGTGTTCCTCCTTCCTTGTTTCCTTCCTTCCATCTTTCAGTCCTTCCTTTTTGCAACTCATGCAAAAATGATCTAGATGAATAAATAGTACTACTGGTAAGAGGAAAAATATCTATTTTAAAGTTTGGGGTGAATGGTCCCTTAAAATGTAAAATATAGTAATAATCTCATTAACAAAGATATGGTTTTATATGGTACAAGGCTTCTCAGTTCCCTTAACCCCTTTTCTCTGAAATCAGGGACTATGTGGTGAGATTCCACAGTATTTGATTATCACCAACCAACTAGTCTTAGACATCCCCACAGCTTCAGTATTTTCTGTACCACTTTAAAACTCAGTGGGAGAGAATAAGCCTTAAGTCAAAAAAAAAAATGTCATAACTAATAATAATTTGATGGAAAACACAAAGAAATCCCATTTTTCTAATGTAAATCACAATGAAAGTGTGTCTTAAAGGTAAACTTCATACATACATTTTATAATGACTGAATCACCAGAGAGGTTTTGCTTTGTCTTTGTAGCAAAGGGTCACTTTTAGAACGCTGTTAAAAATAAAATGTGCCTTTCAAGCATTTCTAAGAGAGGATACAGTCGCTTTGATCTGTGCCCAGGGAAGTTGCAACTCTGGTGCCATCATGTGTCCGTGAGTCAGATGACAGCTGAAGTGCTGATCATCACCAGCAGACAAAAGAAATCAGTGGGAGCCATTTTTGCCAAAACACTAGACGTTACAGATGTGGATATAACCACTTATAATGTTACTTTCACTTTTTTCTTATTTTAATGGCTAGAATGTTATTTTCTTGCAAAGAAATTGTGTGAAACTCACTATTGTGTTTTATGGTGTTATGTTTTATTTATGGTGTCTGTGTTTGACTCTGTCTCCCCCTGCAGGCTTGTAGCAGAGTGAAAGCTGTCTCTCCATGACTTTAACATGGTCCTTTCATGCTGTATTTTGATCCTGACATACTTGAGTTGTGAATAAAGAAAGAATTGTGTTTTGTGGATGTGGTGGCATCAGCAGCACAGTTCTGAGATTAAATAATTTAAATAAATAAAAAATTGGTTTGAATTTACAATTGTTGTGGAGCGAGGTGGTGAATTTGAAACCAACTCTAAGCTAAGTGAACACTTGATTCTCTTTTCTAACAGAGAATCAAATCAAGTCTGTAATACACAAGAAAGATATAAATCTGCTGCTCCCAATCTGCCTTCATAAGTGATTCTGTAATATTATTTTCTATGCCATCGCATTACTATTTAATTTAAAATTATTAGGGTTATGTACCTGAATGTATCTTTAATTTGTGCTGATTGCAATCTGCTCTGGTCACAACACTGATGGTATTTCCATTTCATTTTGACTACAGTATCTGCTCAGGTCGGTTTGTGGACCTTTCTGTGCCCGCAGTCTGACATTCCATTCTCCAGTGATAATCATTTTATAATATGTTATTTTAAATTAAACTTTGTCAGCCTCCCTCAACTTCTGGTCTGTGTTGTGTTATAGTTTTTCAGTACTTTTAAATGTGCACAATTGTTGCTGTTGTGCCAGTTCCTGCCAGTTATGCCATTCAGGATATGATATGGAACCTGCTAATTCATTCAAGTTTACACCTTTTTTTATTTTTGCACTGAGCAGCAGGTATAAATATCTGACTCACACTTACAGTATGAAGGTCCTAACCATGTTCAAGATCCAATATTGACCAGTTAGATATGTTAGGTAGTTTTAGTACTATCCTTTATTATTTTCCATAATGCCAGTGTAGCAGAAAACAACATAACTAACATTTTGTTGTGTATAATGTATAATGATTTCATTTATGGGCCAGTTCATACAAATACATCCTACTTCATTTCTGTTGAAAATTGGTGGTGACTGTGGGCCTTTCAGTCTCCCTCAATAGTTAACAGGCTCGCTGTACTGTAGCTACAACAGTTTGGTGTGTTCTTGTATGTGCTGAACTGAATTTCATGCATGTTGCAACAGAGTTACAATCTGATTAAACACTTCAAAACTCAGCAATAAACTAAAATATAAGGCATGTTATTTTTCCATCTCCTTCCAAAGTTGAATTTCTGTACAACAAAAGGCAGGCTTGTGTCTAAAGTGCACATTAGATTAGCTCCTAACATGCTTTTTTAAAAAGTGAATCATTTTCTTTATATCTTCATATGTAGAGATTATATATCCTGGTATGTGTATATTATATCCCCAATGTTTTTATCATGAGTGGAAGGTGAGGGGATGGAGAGTGGAGAGATAAAGGAGGGATTGAAAGAGCAAGCTGCGGACAGACCTCACCACTAAAACACAATAACCACAGCTGAAAGGAACGTCATGCCTCAATGGGATTTCACAGTGGAAAAACACTCTTCCTCATGATACACTGGCTGGATTTCATGCCCATATGTGTGAAATTCTCATATAAAGGAGAACAAACTTCTACAAAGCGAACCTCCAGCAAATTTACTGCCTTTGCAAAACTACTGAGCATTAACTGCCATCACCTCTTCAACCAGCATTTACTAATGTACTCACTGAAGTGGATGAGGGGTGGCGGGTTAGTTGCTGAAGAAAAACAGGTCAAGCTCTATTTTACAATAGACTAATAAGATGTATCAAACCATACTTCGTATCAGATGATCAAAAACTAGAAACGTCCTGTTATTCGACAGTATTAGACACTTTATTAGACCCTTATTATACTTTATTAGAGGGTAATTAGGGACACGTTACAACAGAATTGGACTAAAATATGTAAATATGTAAAATCACATATCTGCCACTTGAGACACACCGTCTCTGGATGGTCCCATATAACTGGCAGAGTAGCCAGGACTGATGTTTTTTTTTAAATCAAATCAGTAAAGGCTTTTTCACACCGGACAGGGTTTTTTTTTTCATGCAATTACTTTGTACATTAATACATTTTTTGAACCTATATGTATCCAATGCAAGCTTTCTCATCAACAGCAGAATTGTGATATTGTGATATTTTGGGGTTTTATTTTTCAGATCTAAGTCCATTTTTGCTCCCGACATAACACATCTGACCAATCAAACTATCAAGCTGTATGTTGTTGACAGTGATATATCTAAGACATCCAACATGGCAGACCACTTGCTTCACACATTTAAGTCAGTCCCCCATAGACTTCCTCTATATTTTTGGCCTTTACTTGGTAGATCTGGTTCACATATTGTTTTACAACGGGGACATAACAGATATGTGATTTCACTAGTTTACAGTACACTGTTAACTGTTGTAATGTGTCGCTTATTGCACTCTAATAAAGGCCCTAATACTGCCTAATAAAGAGCATGTTTCTATTTTTTTGCCTAAATAGATACAAAGAATGGCTTGTCACATCTTATTAGTGTAGCGTTAAATACTGTGACAAAAAAGAACTGTTAATGCAAAATAGATAGCCCTACAACCAGCAAAACAAACCAACAAACAACACTAATCTCTAACTGTTACATGAAAAGCTAATAATCTTTTTTTAGACACTTTTTAAATGCTAATTCTGAGGCGTGACAGTGACAAAAGAGAAATGTGTAGCTGACTGCAGCAAACAGCACACAATGTGAATAAAACTTACAAATTTCCATCATTTATTAAGACCAGATTATGTTACATTAGTTTACATTTTCCATATGCAGTTCTTTAATATGATAAAATGCATTTGTTATTTGAAAATGTAATGCAAATGTGGTGCATATTCACAAAACAGATCAAAACTTCACATGTGATCATTTGCAAAGTGGCAGCAGACAAAGACATAGAAAATCAATAAATATGTTTTAAATACAGTTTACACGACAGATCATATTCACTCCTATGAGAAACTTTTTGAAAGAATGCCCTCCATGTATTTGTTTCAGCAGTCAGCAGAGATGAACACGACTTTTTACACATCGACAACATTTAATCTCCATTTCTTCTGCTCATATCAGCAGTTCAGACTATAACATGAGAATACTGTGCTCTAGTAAAAGAAATGGTTGTGTAAATGAATAACCAGTGCTCTGTTACTTTAGTGTATAGTGGTGCTGTGGTGTCACAGGGCCTCTGTGGTTCAGGTGTTCACAGTGTTGGCAGCACTCAGGAGTGATGAGAACAGAGAATCTGGTCTTTGCATCAGCACATCTGGACTGTCTAACTCTGCCGCCTGTTGGACACAACACTTACTGTGAGTCTGTGGGTTTGGGATCACACAAACTTTATCTCTGTGTATGTGTGTTTGTTTGTTTGTTACCTCTCCGTTGTCCATGACCAGAATGCGATCTGCGTACATCACAGTGTTGATACGATGGGCGATGGTGAGCATGGTGCAATCCTGGAAGGCTTCTTTGATGGTGTTCTGGATCAAGGCGTCTGTCTCTGCATCGATGGATGCCGTCGCCTCGTCCAAAAGAATGATCTGTTGGACAACAGGAGGGAATGTTAGCACAGACAAAGTTCAAAAGATAACGGTAACATTTTTTATGAAGCCCATGTCTATAATGCATGATAAATATACTATAATAAAAGTTAGAACCAAATTAAATATTCATAATACTTTAAAACAATAGTCATTATGCATTATAAACCATTTTACGATGACTTATAAGGCCAAGTATGAAAATGTGTCATAATTGCTGGTCATGCCCTGACTTTTTTTTTTCTTTTTTTCAACCCTAACCCCTAACTCTAAGCCTTAAAAATGGTTAAGTGGAAAGAAAAGATTAATAGCAGGAGTACATTTATGAATGTAAAAGTAAAAATCTGTTTTGTGTGAGAGATACTCTCTTAGCTTCCTTTCTTAGCTAAGGTAGAATCTACTGGAACTACTTTCTTCCTACAGAAGAAGTGTCTTTCTTTTAAAAAGAAAGTACTGCTTTCTAGAGAGAAATTGCTCCTTTCTTTCTACAAGAAAGAAAGTAGTTCCCACTCACTACAAAGTTTGTGGATTATCTTGAGTAACTGGGTCCTGATTTCTGGAAAGAGACATTGCGGTTGAACTTTTTGTTTTTTGTTTTTTGTTTTTTTTTGGGGGGCTGATATCTGATATCTCAAAAACACAGCAACTCACACCAAAGCAATCTAGAGGGGTAAATAGCACTACAGGTAAGAGGCAAAATATGCATTTTTGATGTTGGGGTGAACTGTTCCTTTAACTGCCTTTTTCCTTCAGTGAGAGACACAAGGGCAGGGTTAAGGCTAGGGTTAATTCATTAGGAAATTTCATTACTTCACTTAAAGCACCCAATGACAATTTATAGAAACATCTAATCACATTATAATGATTACAGTGATTATAATGCATTACAGTACACTATGATCCCTTAAAAAACCCTCAGGTAGTGATCAATAATTATAATGGTTTATGATATATGACCTTATAAAAAGCTAAAATGTTTTACAGTGTGATTTGATTATTGTTATATAATAATATGAACATTTGTTAATCCTTATAATTATAATTACATAGTGCTATAAACAGATTAGAAATGGACTGTATATATGTTTATAATGCATTATTGACATAGAGAGTGTTCACACAGCAAGTAATCATATTGGCCAAAGAAGCTGGTCATGTTGAGAGGTAAGTGATGCACATGTGAACAGAGTGATTACAAGTATTTACTTAGTTGGACTGGTGTTGCATCAGTTAGATCCATGGTAGTAGTTATCCAGCAGTTGTTCAGCAAAATTGCAGTGTGCAAATAAAAAAAAAAAGAGGTGCATGTACCAACCTTGGAGTTGCGGAGTAGTGCTCTAGCCATACACATCAGTTGTCTCTCTCCTACAGAGAAGTTCTCTCCATTCTCCAGCACCGGGGCCTGTAGTTTCCCCTCCAGTCTGGAGATCTGAGGAAACAAAACAATACTCAGAGCACTGCTTTCATTACTGCTATTAACACTTCTGAGGGTTAGGGTTGGGGTTAGGGTTAGGGTCACCTAACCAAGACTGACATTAAGTAAATGACCCATTAAAGGAATAGTTCTGACATTTTGGGAAATATGCTTATTCACTTTCTTACTTCCATTTGCAGTGGTGGAATGTAACAAAGTACTTTTACTCCAGCATCATACTTAAAAGGGACAGATCATCCCAAAATCAAAAATATTCTGGCCTGTAGTGTTATTTATCCATCTTAATGATTGTGATGCACAGTTTTGGAGATATGGGTTGTAGAGATGTCTTCTCTCCGATATAATGGGACTAACTAACCAAACTGCATTCACAAGGTGCATTTTTATAAGTGCTTTTTGATAATATGGGTAAATGAAGTTGATAATACTCCTGTAAAGGATCTAAATCCTTCCTCCACCACTGCTAGAGTTAATATTATATTTAAAAACAGGGGTTCAGTAACACTACTACACCAACAGCTACTGTACCAGCACCACAACTGTAACTTCCATGGAAAAGTTCTGGACAACATTACAATTCAAGATACAGTATGCATCATTAACACTTGTTGTGTCTCGAAGCATTGTGCTGAAATAATTGATGACAGATGACAACATTCTTGGTAAAAGTATCAATGAAACTAAGACAGCGAGACAAAAAACTGTTAACGTCCTGTGTTGCTAACATACAGAGTCCTTCATGTAAGTCTTGTCCAGCGCCTCCCAGATCTCCTCATCAGTGTAGTTATTGAAGGGGTCCAGGTTGTACCTGAAGGCAAACACAGTCATAGTTGGTTAACATGTGACTGACTCACCACAGTGTTAACAACGTGTGTGTAAACATGACCGTCATGAAGGGGTTAGCTAAGGTTACCTGACTGTGCCAATAAAAAGCACAGGATCTTGGGGGATGACAGATAATTTGCTGCGCAGATCCTGCAGACCGATGGCCATAATGTCCACTCCATCTATTAGGATGGTCCCTGCTGCCGGCTCCACCAGTCTGAACAGAGCCACGCCTAAAGAGGACTTCCCTACATACACAAAACAGAGAGTACCTATGAACCCTACTGATTTACAGAGGTAGGGTTCCCCCCCAGCATCCTACAGTCATGGCTTAAGAAAATGACACCCTGTAAATTCTCATTTTTATATGCACGTTTAAACCTAAAGTTGCTGTTACAAACCAAGGTCGTCAACATTTGCACTGTATAAGACACATTATGGTCAATATAGACTATAGAGTCAGTGATTTACTGTACTGCATGTATGTTGATTATATAATATGACACATTTGACTACACCTCATCAGTCTGTTGCTGAATGACACACAACTGTTGTCACTGTGTGTCAAAGCTATGTTAAACTGTGTGTGTTCAGGTAATGGATGATGTTTATGAATCTGCCACTAAACCTCAGGAAGAGCGATTGATTGTTTATACAATGCTTGTACATGTTTGATTAAACCTGAATTAACATAGTCTATTACTTATTTATTGAGGATGATATATGGTGTTGATATCATTTGCCAGCAGGGAGTGCCACGGTTGTAAATATGGAAGCATTATACTGTACATGTAGTATGGTGAAGAAATTCTTCATGAAATATAAATAATTCAGACAAGACAGGTATAGTTGGGAGGGTCATGATTTCTACACCTAGAAACCTCGCACCTGTCCCTTTTCATAGAAGACTAAAACAAAGAGAGACCCACAGGTTGCTCTCTTGTTTTTCTTTGCACTTTTGGCTCTCTTCTTGCACTCTTGTTGACAGAACACCATCTGCCCTCAGGCCTGCTTCATTCGCCCAGAGGCCAACTCGCCTCCTTGGTCAGGAACTCAACTGAATACTGAGCACACTGAACGTGCTGGAAGCCAACAATTACAGAAAGAACGCTTCTTCAAGAAGCCTGCTCCGCTTTATGCCCTAATACCACCAAAACTGGTGCTAAAGGCACTTGGAATTTCACACACACACAGAGGAAGTGTGTGACTACAATTCTGAGAGAAATTTGACCTAAAAAAACTTTATTAAACAACCATGGAGACTCTTAAAACTAACCAAGCAAACTCAGATGTGCATAAATAGACAGATAAAAACTACAAAGAAAAGCAAACAAACACATAATGACCATTAGACAACATTTCACAAATCATGAACTGCCCAGACTGCTCTAAAAGTGTCCAGATACAGATCCATCCTGCACCCTTGGCCTTTTTTACCTGGATATACAGACATCAAGAGACTGTAGGCATGCCTTGTCCTTAGCTGGTATGTAGGACCACAAACACATAAATCCAAGTTCCTCCACTGTCCTGGTTTATACAAATTAAGGCTGCTTCATCATCCCTCACTGCTTTGTTTGGTATACACTGGTCCTCAGTCAATCACTCTATGCTCATTTAATCGTAGGGGCTGACCTAGAGGAGTGGCACAGGGTGGCATTTGCCACCCCTAAAACATGCCTTGCCACCCAGCTGCCACCGCAGTTTTGGATGATCGAATTTAAAAAATATATCTGAAAAGTTTTGGCTGGTCGGAAGTTTGCAAGCGAAGCTCCAAAGTCCAAGTGCAAGTGAATACAACAAGAGATGATGCTCCCTATAGATCCTTAAGTTTCATCCAGCTCACCCAGCTCTGCTGTCCCTGCCGCGGACACCCTCTCCTTGTCCCAGCTGCTCATGACCGCTGATGGCTTGTTCCTGCCAAATGCGCAAGTGTAGGTTCGCCATCTGCAACTATTCAAAACTGCCTGCATTATTCCACTGGAACAGATCTGCAGCGACACACTGCCAGGGCAGGTAATGGCATCGTCAGCAGCAGCTCTGGTGCACTGTGAGCTTCTTTTGCCCATGTCACAGTTTTCCACTTTCTGCTTCACATGTGAAGCATGTGACCTGGCCACCATATGGACTGCTGTGCTCTGGTAATACACTTTGTCATGCCCTGGTGACCTTCATGCACCTTATCCAGCATCTCCTCTTGCATGGTGGCAGGGATGACAAGTCTGTCAACTTTCATCAATAGCCCATCTGCAAACAGCAGGTCCTGGTGGTACTGCCTGAATGAGGAAGTGCATCCTGACAGGATAAGACTGAAAACGCTCACACGCCCAGGTCAGCGCTGCGCCTCTTTTTCAATTTGGGCACACCTGCGCTCCACCTCTGTCATGCTGCACGAGATGAAGGCCTCTGGGCACAAATTCCAATCTGTGAAAGCAGTACCTTCCAAAAGGCGTGATGAAAGTGGTGAGTGGGGCCAATTCTGGGTGTAGGGGCACCTGTCAGAATCCAGCTGTGGCATCAAATTTTGTGAAAACTGCTGCTCCAGAAAGTTTGGCCATCGACTGCTGGCAGGATGTGTCTTTCTCAGCAGATATACTCGTTTAGATGGGTTAAATCAACACATATCCTGATCCTGTCCCTGGGCTTGGGTGCCACAACTATCCTGGTGCACGATTCCGTGAGCTCTTCCATGGGTGCAATTACTCCCATTTTTTTCCCATCCGTTGGAGTTCCTCTTCAACTCAGTCGATCAACAGTAGTAGCACACAACATGGCAGTGACAATGCATAGGGCTTGGCTCCCTCCTTCAGCTTTATCTTGTACTCCCCTTGCAGGCGGCCCAGGCCTGTGAAAACTTTTGGGTACAGCTGTTTGATGTCTGCTGACAGCTCCTGAATGCTGTATACAGGGGCTCAGTAACTGCTGCGCCTTAATTGCTGGCAGACCAAGCAGAGGAGTGGCTAACCTTTGTATGACATACTCAAGTTGCGTTATTGTTCAATTTTTGTGTCCTATGACTCTATTAAACTGTCCTCCCACCTTTAGGGGGTTGTTGCTCGGTCCACATAGTACTTTTGTCACTCTGGTGAGTACACGGTGTTCTTTTTCTGAGTAGACAGTAGTCACCTCTGGCCCTGTGTCAAGTTTAAAGGTGGTTTGTTGTCCATTCAACATCAGTGTTTTCTTCCATGTTTTTGACTTATTGCCCATGGACACCTCTGCTAGGAAAACAGTCTCTACCTCCTGCTCCTGAATTGCATCCACTCTGCCATATGTGCAAACGGTTGCATAATGGCCTTTCTTATGGCATTTTCTGCACTCTGCGTCACAGGCAGCACAGTTGTTCAGGGAGTACAATGGTGCTTTGACAAACCGTGGCCAGTTCATGACCTCAACACTATCTGTACATCCTGCACCCTTAGCCTTACTCCTCCTGGATATCCAGATAGCCAGCTTACTCACTGCAAACATAACGTTCAAAAGACATGCAGATGTGCCTTTTCCTCGACTGGAAGAGTTAGGAACATAAATAAATACATCTTTAATGACCTCCATCATCCCACTGTTCAAGTTGGTTTTCAAAAGCACAAATCAATCAATACTTGTATAGAAATGCAAACTATTTTACCCATGCTTCCTAAAGACCTCTCAGCATCTGAACAGTACAGTAAGATACCATACCATACCAAACCATGCCATGCCATACAATACCATAACATACCATGCCATGCCATGCCATGCAATTTAGGTAAAAGTACAAATCAATCACTAATAATATAGAAATGCAAAGTATTTCACCCACACTTCCTAACAACCTCTCAGCTGCTGAACCATATGTTACAATACAGTATGATACACCACAAGAATCAATACGATATGTTATCATACTATATGAAATAAATAAGAGCATAAATCGATCACTAAGAATATAGAACGATACACTAAGACACCATACATACACACCATATCATGAAACTGTAACCTGTAACTGAAACCTTCCTTAGTTAATGTTGCTACACCTGTCAAGCTTTCCACTCTTGCACTGCACAGATGCTGTTTACAGTGATAACGGTGCCACACACTGGTGAAGGACGGCATGATACTAGACCTCAGTGTGACCCTCTTTTCTCTACAATGATGGCAGATTTAACATCAAAATTGAGAGTAACTGTTGAAATACAAGGTCTTCGTTTCCACAGAGAAGTAAACAAAAACAGCTTCTCATTTCTAGCTGACGATCATGGATTTTGCCAGCTAAAATGCTGACTCTTGCAGGCAGTTTTCATAAGTGGAGCTGGCTATTGTGAGCTAATGCTTAAACTTCTTCTTTGAGCCGAAATACACTCATTAACATGGGAAAAGGAAACACAGGGATTAGATTAAGTGCAGCGGTCTTTGAGATGGTCACCCAGCCAGACCAGCTGCACCACAATCACCCCAGGAGGAGAGCGGGGAAACAAGCTAATATAACCCAGCTTAGACCTAAGAGAACAAGCCAGAGAGAGATGCATCATCATTGGCCCACTTTGATTCTGCACCAGCCCACGTGCTCCTTCTCAAACTCCCCGCATAACAAATCACAAGAGTTTGGCAAATGCAGCAGTAACATAAGTTTGGCTGGAGGAAACATTACTGCAGCTAGTAAGCTAGCGTTATTTAGATGGACATGGACTCGCTGGTCTCAGAGGTTCCTGCACACCACTTCAACACAGAGAGAATTGCGAGGCTTGACAGGCTGCAGTGCCCTAATTACTGCTGCTAAGCTATGATTGGACAGTTGCTTTTCAGAGGAGGGGGTCATTTCCTTTTTTCTCTACTTCTAGATTAATTAATTCCCATAGTTGATTTGTACACCTCCTAAATGATCAACAAGGGTTTATCCATGTTATTATAGCTGACCTTGAGATAATCTCGGTGGACGGTTAATTAAAGTGGTCCAATTCCGCAAACAGAGCTTATTTTTCCCTATATATTTCTGAGGTAGAATAATTTTTTTTAATATCTCCAGTTTTTCCTAAACAGGACCATTCAAGATTCAACTCCATGATAATTAGTGAGTTTCTTCCATTAATCGTTTTAATGTGTCTAAATTAACTTGACATTTTCTAAACTTACCAGAGCCTGTTCTTCCCACAATGCCAAGCTTCTCTCCAGCTCGGATGACAAAATCGAGCCCATTCAGGACAATGGGTGTATTCTCCCTGTACCTCATCTTATAGTCCTTGAAGGTGATGGCTCCGCTCTTTGGCCAGCTCTCTGGAATTTTAGCCTCCTTTATGTGTCTTGGGGCCTCAGACTCACAACCCTGTACACAATAAATAACAACTACTTTGAGTGAGTGAATAGGAGGGGTGTCACATGATAATTAACAGCATAGTGGAATTCTTTGGCCACTTTTATATAAAAAAAACACAACTAGCTTAAGCAGGTGCTCTTCTTCAGTAGTTTAATGGACCAAGGCTGATGGATGGATTGATGGTGTCATTATTTTTCTGAGGCAGAGTGACATCATCACTGACCATGATATATTCCTGCAGCCGCTCCACTGAGTTGAACCTCGCCTCCACCTCCGTTGCCTGTCTCACTACGTACTGAAGCATGCCTGTCAACTGTACACATAAACACAGTCGGTAAGCACACATCTTGCAGTTGCTTGAAATCAGGGCCATTGCTAGCTTTTTGGGGGCCCCACACAAAATGTTGTTTGGGGGTCCCTATTTTGTGAAACTATGGTGGGGAATCCCAAAAACTCTAAGGTGGTCTGGGGCATGCATTTAACATTTAAATGCATTAACCTGGCGCAATTTAAGAGAAGAGAATAAAACTGTATAAACCACTTTTAACTCATTTTTTTCCCATCAAATACAAATAAAAAAGTTCAAGTTGACCCCTTGAAATTTAACCTACAGAAAATGAGGACAGTTGCTACATTTCCCTAAAAATGTTAATCCAAATGTCAGTCTAATGATTTATACTATTTCCTCACCACATAAAATGCAAAATAGTCAGCAAAGTTTCCAAATCCACCCTATTATGAAAAATATATTCAAACGTCCTCTGATGTTTTTTCAAAAGAGCACAATCCACCAGTTGTTGCTGAAACATATCCTTCCATTCTCTAGCATCTCTTCTGTCTGAGAATGTTTGAAAATAAATACATCCATAATACAGCTTTCCACTAATCTTGGTTACTTATCTAAGACTACAAAAGTAATGGCAAGAGCTAGCTGCTAGCATTCTCACAAGGCGTGCTTACATGAATGATGCCCTGTAGTGACATGACGTGGGACAGAGATTCCCCACTGATCTCTGGACTTAAATTACATGGCTTGGGGCCCCCTCTTTTGATTTGAGGGCCATATGCAACCGCATAGTATTGATAAAGCATCAAAAGACCTTGCTTGCAATCCCTCACCATTCATTCATTTGTTATCCAAATTTACCTGTATGGTGTAGGACATGGCCAGGCCTTTCAAAGCCGGACTAATGATTTCATCATTGCTGAGCACTACGAACAGAGCCACCATCAAGCTCATGGTCGCGGCCATGAAGTCCAGCCAGAAGGAGAGCCAGCGTGTACCAGAGTGGAACAGTAAATAGTGGCTGGAGTTGATGTCATTCAGTGACTTGAACCTATAACGTGACAATGACAGGCCAGGGTTTGTGAACAATACATGACCTTAATGATCAATAAATTATAATGCAGACCAGGACAAGAGACAGTAAAACATCACCTGGTATTTTTGCACTGCATGAATGTAAAGTTGAGAAGAATTAAAAGAGAGCAAACAATGTCAGAAAACCTGAAAGGTCAGCAAACAAAACGAATATAAACAGATATCAAGGATTTCATATTAAAGAACTCTGGTGTCTTACAGTTTTATGTGGTTGTCTCTTATGTTGTAGGCATGGATGGTGCTGAGGCCCTGCAGGGTAGAGGTGGTGAGAGAGATGCAGGGAGAGCGACTGACGTTCTCCATCCTTTTCATCTGACGGATACTCCTCTGGAATATGCTGCAGAGGATTCACAACTGATATTCAGTCTCCCTTAAGCATACCTCTTCATTATGATATTATATTCACTCCTTAAAAGCTTAAGACATGCCACAATTTCAATGAAAGTCTAAATCTTGTAAGTTACATCAATAGTACTGAATTCACTAAGCATATAATCAATGCCATTAAGAACAATACCAGATGATTAATTGCTACGATCCTATTTCCCCGCAGTCCACCTGAGAAATCTATTTTAAAAATCTATTTATAGACTTAACTGGCATCAACTCACAATAAAATGAGGGTGAACAAAGCTCCCATAATAACCACAGCTACCAGCATGGGGGGGAAGACAGCTGAGATGATGATAACGGTGAAGGTGACCAACAGACAAAACTGCAAGAAAGGGTCCATGTGGAGGGGAAGCACTATGTCCACCTCCTCTTGATCTTTGGAGAAGCGGTTGAGAATGCGGCCGGTCGGCGTTGTGTCGAAGAAACTCATGGGACTGGCAATAATCTGAGAAAGGTAAACAAAAAAAACTTTATCAGCGGCTCATTGGCAACTACTACAAGTGTGAATGTTTGATTGTACAGTATACTGTATATAAGACTGGGAGTCAGCCAGTCCACATTACATTCTTGAACATGGTGTCGTGGAGTTTGCAGGCAGCATTCAAGGTGACCCGAGTGTAGAAGAAGCATTTGATGATGGCAAGGATCACCATGACAATCACCATCACGCCATAGATAAGTTGGTAGAAGTGCAGGTCTGGGTTTTGTGTGATGTCGGCCTGTTCTGAAGTCTTATTGACCAGGGGAAACAAACAGAGGAAATACATGAATTTCATGTTATTGTGAATGGTGTCAGCATATACTGCAGTGGGAACACAGGCTGTTTACACTACTTAAACTATTTGCTGCTCCCAGGCTGTCAAACAACACTGTAAAATAAAGTTGATTATACTCACTTATATTTTCAAGGCAACTGTTTCCACTAGATTTTTAAAGTTCTGAATAAATTTTTATGTCTTTCTATTCTTTTGTTGAGATAATTTTCTTGTCTTCTTTAGATAAACTTGAACCTTTGAGTTTTAGAAACCCCAAAAATCTGTTTTTCAATTTATTCACTTTCACTTCAACGAGTTTACTCAACAATTTTTGAATTTTTTGGAGGGTTTCTAAAACTCAAACATGTTTATTTAAAGAAGAAAATTAATTTATCAGAACATTATTAGTTGGTAAAACTTTTTCAATGTTTAAGAGTTTGAGTTGGGCTTAAAACTGAAAAATTTAAGACAGTAAAAGGTAAGTTGCTTTGAAATTTTGACTTATCTCAACTTTTTCATTATTGCAATAACATCCCTGTTTGAAACATAAAAGATTCACACGCTCACTGAGAACACATTCACACTTCAACCAGGGCTGGATGTGTGTGTGTGTGTGTGTGTGTGAGGCAGAGAGAGATGTTTCTCACCCCATTACCCTGCCCCAGCCAGAAACTGAGCCACCAGTTGCTGAAGGCCGTGGATCCAATCATCAGGACGATGGTCATGATGGTGAGGAAAGAGAGCAAGTAGCCTGCAGGAACACAGTCACACCAAACATCATCAGTCCGGTTGGGTATGTGGTAAGTAAGGGATAGCGTACAGTGAGCAGGTCATTTTTGCAAAATAAATCCTGATAGGGTGATGCAGGACTTTTGGAATCATCCTGAATGGGTTTACTTCACAATAATGACCTGTTCACTGTACACTAGCCACTTTATCCATGATTATGCAACAAAAAAGCAATTATTTGACACAAAATATAAATTTTAAGATGATTTCAGTGATTTAACAAATATTTTATTGTTCCCC
>JAJHUR010072285.1:0-26453 GCA_027495735.1 Lutjanus campechanus
CACTGTTGATTGGAGCTGGAGCCGATGAATACCTGTGACTACCGCAGAGCCATTTGACCTGGGAATTAATTCAGATTGTACCCTTTTGGACTTAAGACAGAAGCCAGATTTTAGTGGATGTTAGTGTTTTATTTCCCATGTAAATGGGTTTGAAAGAAACGAGAGAGAGAGAGAGAAAGTAATGACTGATACGTGAGGATACAGAAAATGGTTCTTCTGGTTGTGTTTTCATACTGCAGGCGGATGCTTGAGATACTGGAGGAATAATCGTAAACGGGTCGAGTTTTCCTGTATTTGTGCACTTATGTAGGTGTTACAGGTCAGTGCGGCGTGGCATTGCAGAGGTGGAGAGGCTGAGCTCATTAATGAGCACCTCTTTAGGGTGTGACCATTGAGCGGCCGCTGACCCTGAAAAGAGATTTAACATCTGACCCTGAGTGGAGACCGCTGTCGGGACACACCGCGAGACGCAGAGACAAAACACTCAGATCTCACTGAGCTCACCAGCCGGCGGAGAAAAAGACATGAGGCATGGAAGGAATTAGGCAAGGGTGCAGTGTGTGGTTGTGTAAGTGTGTGACAGGCAGGGAAAATGAGAGAACAAGAAAGAAACACAGAGAGGAAGAGATCAATAGATGAATAAAGGCTATCTAAGCCCCTGCGACTTCAATGCTTCTCTCATATCTCAGACTAGTTCATATCTGAATCGTTTCATCTAAACGGAGACCCCAGGACACTTTCTCTCGCCCTTTCCTTTGTCTGAGGGCAAACGCGGCTACGCAGATACAAGCCAAATATCTTCTCTACAAAAATACAAAAAGGCCAATCCCCTTCTCCTTCATCCGTCACTCTGTCAGGGGCCATGCTTCAAGTCAATTATTTTGTTTGGACGAACGCACATAAGATGAAAAACGAAGAAATAAACGCAGAATAACATGAAAAAAATAGCAGCTCCGAGCCAAACGCTGTCTATTACAGCCTCTCTTTATCATTACTCGCTTACTCCCTCCCTCCCTCGCTCTGTACATCTGGTCTCATGCCCCGGGACCCTGTTGGGATATGAGCTGAGTGTCGCTGGAATGGCCTGAGCAAAGACACACAGGCTTCACAAGAAGCTCCCTGCGCGCCTGCAATGAGACAGACTTTAGTAATAACATTTCCAAGGCGGGTGAGTCAGAGGCAGCTATGCAAACCCTTAGTAATTACTGCTGTGGGCCAGTGATAGCTCTGCCAAAATCCTGCTTTAATAACATGAAGTGCTGAACAGCTCATGCATACAGGGAAGAAGGCAAAAACATAATAAAAAGCATTGGCTTTTTTTTCAGTAAAAAGAGTGTTAATACCACAGGGAATGAGTTGGGGGGGTTAGTGATGATGGGAATTAAAACAGACCTAATGTCAACACAAAAGCATGAGTGCTTTGTGAGGCCTCGAAGCATGGCGAGAGCTCTTTGGATATGCTATATTGTGCTGGCTACTGAAAAAGGAACAAGCTGTTTTTCCTGTTTGCCTTGAAGTGAAATATCGCCCCTAAAACAGGATTCACACTCTGCTATTATCTCGGACAGTTAACTCAGAATTTGTGTACATGAGCCAGACTGTGGCACAGCCGCTGCAGCTGCAGAGCCTCGCGCCTCGAGAGGAGTAATCTGTAATGATATCAAGTGATACTTCGCAAAACTCCCTTGATAATAAATAAAGCGGGTGACATACAGTGCCTGATTTTCCAGAGATACTGGATGGGTTTATTTTCTGGTTGATAAATGTTGGCACTTGGAAGAAAAAGTGAGTGGGCACAAGGGCGTGAAAACCTGAAATAAATACGCCACAGAAATACCTTACCTTATGCTGTCAAAAAACTTTTCCCTGTTTTAGTTGTGGTTGGCAATGTGGGATTTTTATGGTTGTGTGCCGGCGACAGCGATGGATGGAGGGATTAAGGTTTTGTGTTGTCCATACATCCGTCCGTCAGTCCCATTTTAATGAACGTGACATCTGAAGAACGCCTACATTTCTTCAAACTTAGCACAAATGTCCACTTGGACTCGAGGACGAACTAAATAAATTTTGGCAGTCAAAGGTTAAAGGGCAGGATCACTGTGACATTGTGTCCATCCCATTTTCGTGAGCACAATATCTCAGGAATGCCTGAAGAGAATTTCTTCAAATTTGGTGACTATTTGAGTCTTTGGTTGTTAAAGGTCAATGTGACGGCACAAAATGCCACGTTTTTGGCCATAACTCAAGAATTCTTGTGCTAATCATGACAAAATTTCACAACAATGGCCGATAATAAAATGATGAAGTGATGACATTTTATATCCAAATAGTCTATGGTCAACTTCACTGTCGTAATCAAAATGCTCAGCTCTCTATCTGTCTTCTGTACTCCTCTGTAAAAATAGTCTCTAAGTGAAGACGGCACGTTTCTCACTAGACATTATTCACTGGAATCATACATAACAGTATAGTAATAAGATTTAAGACCTTTTTATTAAATTCCTTCCTAAAGTATTCGCTACATATATGAGTCTGGATGGATATGCATGTAAACAGAACACGAGTGGAGGAGGCATACAACCATGGAGCGATAATTAGTTGTCTAAATTCCCACATCATGCACGTGGACGACACACCCAGCAATGTCTGTGCGCAGTCTTCCCATCCAGAAACATCAGCACCACAATGAGATTACAGTACGTGACTGGTCCCACCTGGTGGTGACCGTCTGTGACAGGTTGTGACCAGTTGTGACAGCTAGCGATATGTCTGGAGTGTGATTGCAACAGAGATGTGCTGTCAGGTTAACAGGTATCAGGTTGACAGCCAGGTCTGAAAGATGAGGGATAAACATGTGGTGGCCATGTAATGTGTGTACTTACTGGTGTCTGTTATGGTCCCCTGGCCCAGTAATGTGTGTGTGTGGAGACAGTGATACCCATAGCAATGATATGAAACACCTGTCATGTCTTTGCAGCGGTTTGAGCTATGCATCCACCAATGTGCCAGATAGCTTCATGTAGACTGTCAGTGACATGCTGCTGCAGAATGAAGTAATATCTGTAGCAAATATACCTGTCAGAGTGAAATAACCATCATCACTAACATGCAGCAATGTCCCAGATAAACTAACTGTAATTGAAAAAGAAGAGTCCAGTGTTTGGTCTTGTTTTTACTCAGCTTTTTTCACTTCACAGAAGCTATTTAGAGATTCCAAATAAACTTTCTCCTTCATCTGGAAGACAAACATGCAGCTCTCCCTCTCCCTGTCTTTTTTTTTCTTCTCTCTCCCGCATTCCCTCCTTCTCCTTTCCTTTACTCCTCCAACTTCAGTAATCCATCTCCAAACAATGCACACTCAAATGGACTTGAGCACATTTACTTAGGCTGGGAAGAGTGCTCCATCAACATCCTTTTAATGAAATCTTGAGAGCAACGGTCTGCCCTGGATGTGTGCCCGAATAGGATGAGAAAGAGAGTGAGGGAGATGGAGAGAGGAAGAGTGACATGGGGAGATGGGAAGAAAAATAGAATAGAATAGGGAGGGAGGGGCTGGTGACAGAGATGTTGGTTTCTCAGACACCCATGGGAATGTCTGGTGGGGAGAAAGACACTGGTCTCTCACCATATATACAATTGAGTCATGCAAAACTTGAGGGGAGCATTTGTCAAAGTTTTATTTTGTCTTCCAATGATCCCAAACAGTCTCACAGCAGGCTGGGAACTGTTTGTGAGGCTTTTTGTTTTTAGATTTAATTAACAAATGAATTCTAAAAATTGTTTCTATACTGCGTGGGAAGATAACAAACGAGAATGAAAAAAAGTACAGTACACCGAGAATACCCACCCATAATTGCTCTACATCCGAAAAAAAAAATGTAATTATGATCAAGATTAAAATATCTATGATTCATATTTCTGGGAACCGTTTGTAGAATTCTGATCCCGTTTCAAAAATAATTGCTGTGCGGGACTGAAAAGCACTCAGGTTACAGTATGAATTACAGCACAATACATCAAAAAAGATACGGATATTGAACTATTTTAGTGAAATGTTTCATTTGATCCCTTACTGTTTAGAGACTGTGCTTAGAACTTATAAATAAGATCATCTTAGTATCATGCCACCGACTGTGCAATTCCAACTGCATCCCAATAACATAACGCTCTATAAGGTAATAAAGCCAGAGGAGACGTAACATAGTGAATTTATAACTTAAAGGCATCTAGTGTGAGCTTGCTGAGATTAGTAACACTTTATAATAACCATCATTAATAAATAATAAATTGTAGGTAATTAAATTCTAGGTAATAGTAATTTCACTGTTAGCAATTAAATGATAGTTAATTATATTTACTAATTATTAGCAATGCTTCAACTGAGATGTTTTGTTACGTGTGCAACAGTAAAATAGTTTACTAATGTAATCAGAATGTATTTTTTATTGTCTCATTTCAGCTATGATCCAAAAGATAACTTTTATTCTATTTGACACAAAGTCATGATAACATAGTATAAATTATAGTACTAGTAATACTTAAAACATAATTTATTATGATTTCATTGTTTAAAAAAAACAAAAAACAAAACTTTTAAAGTAAGTTTAATTAACTATCAATTTAAAATGTATTAATGATAGTTCCTATAAAGTGTTACCAGTGCTAGGTTTGTCCATTCTGGGCTACTGTAGAAACATAGCAGAGGCTCTAAGAGGACCCGCGCCGCCTGTAGATATAAACAGAACAAGGATTGTTATTTCCTTGTGATTATACACTAATGAAAAAATTAATATTACAGTCCAGTGCATTTATGCCACATCCTGCCAATGCATCCGTGTAAATCTTACACACTGGACCTTTAATAGTTTCTCCTAGTCTGAAACTGTTCAGGACTTCTCACTGTTGCAAAACTCTTCATTGTCAACTTTAATTCTTTGTTCATCTTTAATTGCTGGATTTCAGAGCACATGTTAGCTTAATTAGCCAGCTAGCTGCTGCTGATTAAAATCTGCTAGTGACAGTTGATGTTTCAGCAAAATCAAGGGACTCCGTCTGGCCATGAGAAGTCTTGAGTTTGTCTATCTCTGCTTCAATTCAAGGAACAATTGTTTTAAAAAAGATAACAAAGAATTCTGAGTAGTCGGTCTGCTACTGTTTCACTGCATAATATGTGCTCTGCAAGAACAGAAAGATTGACAGACAAAGCAACAGTAACTAAGGGAGTTGGGGCTTAGCGAATAAGCATTTGTTTGTCACAGATTGGTAATTTTTCCAAATATGGAATATTACTGCTCCTCCTGGGCATCATCTTTGACCTATAAAGGTCAAATCTTAGCCAATTTGACTTGAGAGAATGGAGACTTGCTGACCTGAATATTACGGTCCATTTACCAATATTTCTCCATAAACAATTGAAAATATACTTTTTTTGCGATTATGTAAACCATATTTGTATGCATCACACACTTCAGCCACAAATACAAAACCAATTTGTCTTGGTGAAGAGAGACACAACAGTTCCACTGTTGTCAGCAGCGGGTGAGAAATGTGAATTTGCAGACAACATTTTGTTTCCACCAAACTAATTAGACAACTAGTACACCACACATATTTGACTGTTAGAGCTATAGCTTTGGGCAAACATCAACTTTTAACAGCTTGTTGGCATTGCTAACTGAGTTTATCTCCATCTTGATGCTTCAAATACAAACATGTATCAGAGAAAGCACACGGGCCTTGTTATGCCATTCATTGGCTTATTTTGAATAGATCTAGTGCAGCTCTTTCAGACTGTTAAGGTTGTTAAAGTTTTTTCTGGCTTTAAGGCTGTGAGACCTTTCTTTGTAGCCTTCATGGCTCTGCGCCTACAATGTAATACAGCAGTGAAGGCGCCATGGCAACCTAAACGTGTGGATTTGTTTGCGTATGACGTGCAACATTTTTGTGTCTTTCATTATTTAATGTGCATGTATTTAATGTGCATGTAATAGAATATATCCATATGCGCCATTTAGGCCTCTCAGAAAAGTCTGACCCACCTGTGGTGAGTTCTATCAGTTATTTTCCATGTTTGCTCAGTACACAATTTTATTTAAAGTATTCGAAAAAAAAATGTTCACTATGTGTTAAACATTCCCTATGTCTTTTTTATTATTTACTTGATTAATTACCCCCCTTCCCCAGCATCATTAGCACCTAACTGTGTTTTGTTAAACAGAAATTTCTATCTCCTTCAGGGAAATGTCCCCAGTAGACCTCAACTTCTCTGGCAACTGCTGGCACCATCAGATTGAACCTAGCAAGTATCCAATCTTACTTGTGCTACTCCGTGTTAATATTAGACAGAGAACTTGGCCCCATGATTCCTTCACAGGATGTGAAAAATAGGCAATTATATCTATAGACAGTCGTATCAAACTGGAGCACAACCTGATTTTTCCTTTAATGCGAGTGTGATATTTTCCCTCGTGTTATTAAAGCTACTGGGATGGTAGTTATGAAGACCCCTTTAAAGAGAGCAATGTGGAAAAAAGCAGCGGTCATGTCAGCGCTTTTATTTTGAAGATTTTAAAAAAGCAAGTTCATACAGTCACTGCTTTGGTTAACCAGTGAAATAAATCCCCCCTTTTGTGATTCTACAGTCTGCTGTATAGTGTTTAATAGAGACATAGGCTCACTAACAGAGGAGGTATCTCTTTCACTGATTTAGCTGTACACAGACCACTTCATTGTGAATCCTGCTCAGATGCAAATGCAGTCCAACAGCCACAGATGGCGAATCAATGCCCACCTTATACTGACTCTGGCAAACATGACAGAAGGTATAAATCAAGGTGGAGTGCTTTGGATGGTTGCTCCCTCTTTGATGCAGCAACCAGGTACGGATCACGTTACTTCCTTTCTTGTTTTCAGCAGCCATACCTCCTCCATATTCATATTCATTTGCATTCCTGGATATTTTCTGCTGCTACACTTTACCCCAAGACTGAGCAAATTAAACTCCACGATCTGAATAAAATTAGCCTCGAAACATCTTAATTAGTTTCAAATACAAAACCGAGGGATAAAAAAAACACAAAAAAAAAACGATCTAGGGTAGGGTTGAATGTTAAGGATTTGCAATTATGGATGAGCGTGACTGAGGTTCAATTCCCAACAGCAGTGCCTCCAGCTTGGCAGATCAAGCCAGGTGGTGGGAAGCCAGTTGGGTATCAAGCTTGGTCACTGCAGTGGTGACTCATATTTGATTGGGGGAAGTGATGCTCTCCCAGTAAAACTGATAAGTAAGTAGCTGGTGTTTGTATGTACCAGTCTATGCTCTCCATAAGGTAAAATGGGAGCTGGAGATGGCAGGGTATTATTGTTGGAAATATGTTTGGGCGATTGGACAAATATGTTGGCCATCAGCTGTTTTTTCGGCCAATTTTTGTCCTTTTATTTTGCTAATTTAATGGTCAGTGCATTCTCATTCAGCACACAGTACACCCACTGAGAAGGAGGACAAGTGAGAAGAAGCCGAAAGCTGTGATGGGCTTGATGGGCTGACAGTGGCCATTTAGGAAATTTTTAAATGTTGCCCAGCCTTAGTGGAAAATATCAACAATTACACTGGAGAGAAAAGGGAAAGAAAAGTTCTAAGGTTCCTATGACACATCACATGAACATGATGTAATCCAGGTCCAACTGTCAACGCATACATTTGAAGATATCAGCTCTAGAGAGTTTTCCAGCATGACTAATGTGTTGATTCCACCGGGCATGGCTGTATTGCCTTCCATCTGCGATGTGACCGCAAGAGCTGGTTGCAGCCATTCTAGACAATGCTTGTGATTACACCAAAGGCGCTGCAGCGAATCCAATAATAATCCCAGCTCTTCACTCTGCTCCGCTTATGCACTGAGTCTATTTTTGACGAAAGCCGCATCAAGACAGGAACAGCAGAGAGAGACGGCAGTTTTCAAAATAAAACTCCCCGTGCAGACTTCTGATCATAAAAACATACAAAAAGCGATGAACTAACATAAGACTAACATCCCCTGCTGCCAGATCCTTGTCGGGTGAGGGTTGCTGTAATGTTAACTAGCACTTTGGCAGCTATGTCAATCGATTGCTCAAACGTGTGGCATAGAAATGACCTTGGACCCCAGGAAGAACAGCGGCAGCATCTGCTGCAGCTAATGGGGATCCTAATAAATTAAACAAACCTACTGTAGTTTTCATTGTGATTTGATCCGGTAGGTACCAGTCGCATAGGTACCTTTGCCATATTAGCACGGGGTTTCTATACCCAATCCTAAAAATGACAAAGTCAACTAAATCTGGCATGCCAAACGCTCCACTTCAGAAATGTTTCTGGTGGGCCATGACACCACGTGAAGGACAGAACAAAACCGCATTGCAGACACAACATCATAGAGCTGTGCTCGGTGAAATGAAGGCAAAAAAAAAAAAAAAAGAAAAGTTACAGCAAACTATAGCCAGTGAGAGTCGGAGAAAACATGAATCAGGTTTTGTGAAAACAATACAAAAGCAGGCACTTGTTTTGGGTCTTCAACAATGCATGTGTAGACACGGGTTGTTTTTGAACATCAAAAATAGCCTGCAGTAAACCTGGGCTTGTGACTGACTGCTGTGCGTCATCAAAGAGAATCAGTGGCTCACCCGTCTTCCCTTTACATATACTCAAACATAAAGAAAAAGAGCTTTTGATCTTAAGATGTTGAAATATTACAAAGAGTGAATCACATGTCCATTATTAACAATACTGTAGTGTGAAATTGCCATGTGGTGTGGTGTGAACCAGACAGCAAATGTGAGATCTGTATTTACAGTTGGTCTTTTTAACATGCAAGCACTGTTAGCGGCTTGGTGGAAACAACTGTTGCCTTATTTAAATGTTTTTTTTTAACCCACATTTTGCAAAATATATCTTTCTGACATGAAATGTTAATAAATAAACAAGATATTTGATACATTTTTAGCTTGTACTGATCTGATCTTTGTGTAGACAAACGTGCTGTGGAATGGCTGTGATAACTGGGAGATATTGTGACATGTACTTTGTTCTGTGGTGTGGCCATCATGGTGATGCCAAAGTGCCTGTCTAGGTAAATACTGTGGTGGGTTTTTTTTGGGTTTTTTTCACATTCAAATGTGACATGTCAAAGAAAAAGTCCCTTTGTCTGGTTTTGGCCTGGCCCATATGGACATGCTCCCATTTCACTTCTTGTTTACTCAGAGTCTCTGTCCCTTTAACTTTATGCAGTGCATAAATATTTCACTACAAGTTGAATAGACAAGCCAAAAAAAGTGCATGGGCCTGAAGCCAGAGAGAGGGGGGGGAAAGGATGCAAATAGAAAACAGACAAATGACAGAAACAGCAGCGCGGTCCACATAGTGTGAGCACTGGAGCGGAGCTGAGAGAATGTCACTCAGGTCACAGGGATTTGACGGATGAGCTTTGTTACTGGCTCTGTGTGACCTCGCCTTTCAACCCCTCTCAGCCTCAATGACACAAACAAACACACACACATAGACAAACATGCACATGAAGAAAGGCACCTAAGGGACATGTATGTGTGTATACCCATGCCACAAACACACATACATGCACACACAGAGAGGCACCTAAGGGACATGTATGTGCACACACTTCTAACCACATACAGTACTTGTCCACTCAGCCACCATATGAAATACACATCGCATGACATGCAAGGCAATGACAGCCTTTTCACATCGTCAGCTGAGCCACAGGCAAAAAATTCCTGACCCATACCTGCCCTGCTCACCATAGCCCTGTGGGCATGAACCCTCGATAGAGAGGGTAACATCACTTGTCTAAGCTGTTATAGACTTGACATACTATACTCGCATGCCAGATTTTGGAAACACACACACGCACTGTGACTCCCTATTGACCACTTGCTCTCTCATCCCAGCCACAAAATGTGCATTAAACCCCAGTGACCGTGGCGAGATCTCTGACTTTCACTCACCCATGAACACAAAACACACAATAAAACATGTGACACATCACCGCCGCAGTTTGACGCATCATTCCTCACCCCCTACACTGAGTATGCCGTCCTGATGTTGCTCTGGGAAAAGCCTTGAAATGGAAAAGGAGTGGACAGCTGGAGAAAAGGGGAAAGATAGATACTGTATGGATGGATGGCTCCTTAGACAGATGGATCGGTGAAAGAAGAGAGTAATGCGAGAGTCTTCCGGGTTCGCTGAGTGTTCTAAAATCAATCTTCTTCTCTGTCAGGTAAGCGGGGTCACTGACATCTCACCTGGACTTGTGATCATGTGCTTACTTACTTCTTAAAGAGATAGTTCAGATTATTTAATGTGGGTTAAATTAAGTACATTACCTACAGTAGATGTTGGTCAGCATGCCCACAGTTTGGAGAAGCAGAGGGGGCACAGGGTCAGCGACAAAAGGTATTTTAGCTGCTTAAAAAGGTCCACCTAAATAAATCAATAATAGTTAAAGTGTATACTATATTTAAAATATTTTAACCATTTTACCTTGCTGTCAGATAGCTTTGTCCAAGGGAAAACCACTGTCAACATAATCCAAATATCACTCTCTCAAAACCAACCAAACCAAAGGCAGAATTAGTCATTTTACCTTGCAGAACATGGGAGTTGCTGTTCTTTTGCTGTCACAATCTCTTGGTTTGTTTGTGTTATTATGTGACTTTGGTGAATCCAGACTATTCAATTAAAATACCAAAGTCACACATCAGAACAAACAAACTAACAAATTGAGGTAGTAGTAGACCAGCAATTCTTCTGTTCTGCAAGGTAAAATTACAGATTTCACCCATGGAGTTATAGTAAGAGAGTAATATGCTTACTTTCTGTAGTGGTGCTCCTATCTGCTAAAGTGGGTGCGTGCTGACCAACATCTACTGTAGGTAAAACACTGACTACTGCCTGATACAACTCCACACGGAATAAACGGAACTAGCTCTTTAAACCATGCAACCATGTAAATCTAATCACACAAATCAATGGAAATACAAGAAAACTATGGCTGCGATGAAACACACAGCCTTTAAAGTCTTTAAAATAATTAGCGCACATCACCTGAGCAAGACCAGTGTGGAGTCCAAGCATTGTCCTGTGAGCCTAATTAATCACGACTTTGGTGAGCAGCCAACAGAGAGGGAGGACAGCCCCCTTCTGTCTGAAACCTCCACAACATTGCTCCAGAGTGAACCCACATCCAGGGTTAACGCAATTACCAGCATGTCCTCCCAACCATACATCCAGCATCACACCACAGGCACTGTAATTGGTGTGCCTAGAATTGCGGGGAAAAATTAGAAAAGCAGTAGAGGGAAAGAGGTGATTAATTTGTTGGAGGAGGAGGTCGATGGCGATGTAAATCACTGCATGTCAGCGCTATTTAATTTCCCTGATTCCCTCGGCCTTGTCTGCCACGCCAGCCTTGCTCGCTGATTGGGTGGCGTCAGGTCATAGCTGAAGAAGTCCTGGAGTGAAGGACACCATGCATAGCTTAATTACACTATAGGACCCTGCGTGGGACCTGTGGACTCCCACATCGCCCCCATGCTTGTTTGCATGTTCCCCTGGATACAGGGAATGGGGGATCAGGAGGACCGGTGAAATGAAAGTGGCAACATCAGCTAAGTCTTAAATGGATAGTTCTGATTATTTGAAGTAGGGTTGTATGAGGTACTTATCAATAGTCAGTGTGTTAACTACAGCAGATGGAGGATGGCATACCCCGAGTTTCCAGAAGCAGAGAGAAGCAACACAAAAACTAAACAATGTATCATAGCCACCTAGTCTGACTGACTGGATATAGACTGCGAGTATAAGTTTGCCATAGGATGCATGTTTTAGGCATCATACGCCATATCCAGTATCCGCTATGGGAACAGCCTCCGAGCTAGCAACCTATATACTGAAAATGGCAAATTAGCACCTTGGTTGTGAATGGCTCAGATGTAAATACATCTAGAGGCCGTTACCTTTTCTTTCACATTGATTTAGCCATTTTCATGCCACGGCTCGCCTTCCCATGTGCAAATGTTCCACAAAAACAAGAAACTCCCCAGCACTATTTTGCAGGGGCACCATTGCTTTATCCAGAGCATTTCCCCCCCCTACAGCAATGTTCCTTATATTTAGAATATTTTCACTGGTTTACCTTGCCGTCAGAAAGCCTTTTCTAACAGGAAACCACTGTTATGTCAGCCAAATATCGCTCTCTTCAAAGCTACCAGACTCTAAGGAAAAGTAGGTATTTTACCTTGCAGAACATGGGAGTTGCTGGTCGACAGCTGTCTTGATTGGTTAGTTACTTTGTCTTATTGAGTGACTTTGATGAACCAGAAATAACCTTTTAAAACACCAGAGTCACACAGTAACAAAAACTAACTCACAGATAAGGCAGCGATAGACCGGCAACTCCCGTGTTCTGTGGGGTAAAATTACTGAGTTCACCTGTGGAGTTTTGTAGGTTAAGCAGTGAAAATATAGCATACACTTAAAGTGGTTTTTTTTTTTGGTTTTTTTTAGGTAGACTTATTTTTAAGTGGCTAAAATAACTTTTGTTGCTGACCCTGTCCAAAGCTGTAAATTGCTTTGGACAGGGGCACGGGAGCACCCCATGCCAGCACCCCCCTCTGCTTCTCCAAACTGCGGGCCTGCCAGCTGGCATCTACTGTACGTGATACACTGACGATCAATAAGTGCCTCATATAACCCCACTTCAAATAATCCACACTATCCCTTTAAATGGACTGTCCACATGTTTCAGCTGATCACATTTAGTACTATTTAAGAATTTAACAGGCACATTGATGGCCTCAGACTCTCAGTACATGTTGGGTTATGAATAAAACTACTCTTTTGACTTGGAAGGAACAAAAATAGTTATGGAGCTGAAGATTTCATCTGGATGCTTATGATAATCAGGCGGCAGTCGGTATGAAAGTGAAGCGCAGCCAAAGCTTTGATGTGCTCGTTTTAAAATCTCTATCAGTAAGAAACACACCATCAAAAAACCTGAGTGTGTTACCATCAGAACAGCTCCCCAGGTTCAAACTTCAAACCTCACCTGCTCTATTGACTCTCCAGATAATGCCCTCAAGGAGACTTTGTTTGCATTAAACAACATCAAAATGCCGACCGCAATCTATAATCCAATCCCCACCCTTTACACCCTGTTTTATTAGCAAGCTCAGCGGTGCAGACAACAGAGGTGCTGCTCTTCTTTGTTGCTACATAAGACCCATTCAGCAAGGTTTAGCCACAGGGGTCAAGCATACAAAGCAAGCTATTCCTGGGGAGCAATTAGCTCTCAGCCACACCAATGTGAGGTCATAGCTCCTCTGGCCCAGATGACACTTTCTGCCCACACCTGGGCTACCACCTCCGGCCAATTGGTAGCCTCCCCTGGGCTTGCACTGTATGTTGTGCTTGTGTGTTTTTGCATCCTATAACCTAAAGTAATAACTCTAACAGATAGCAGTCTCTACCTAAGCTCAGCCTCAAAGGTGGAAATAAAATAGAAATAAAGTACATTGTGTGTTTTGTATTATTGTTTTGTTTCGTCGCCTATATTTAGATGAAAACAAATTATTTTGAGAACTCTTGTTTCATACCTGCATTGCACTGACTCACAGGCTTATTTGACTACACGCTTTTGATCTCAAGTTTTGCATGTGTTGAAATACCTCTGAAACTAATCCTAAACTAGGTCCTTTTTATAGCATAATATATTCATATTTATTCATAATATATACAGTGCTAGCACAATGCTGTACATTCACAGTGTATACGATGAATCACTTTCAGAAAGAGCCTGCGAGGTTTATGAAATGAGAAAATCTCTTCTCCCAGGTAAGATTGGCAGATCGGGTTGGATTGGGTCACTGAAGGCTGGTGACCCAAAATAAGAGGAGGACAGGTAAAATACAGGACATGGCTCAGTGACTTGCAAAATAAAAGGGTATAGGGAAAAAAAATGTGTGGCTATTGTGAGTATATTTAGTTTGTACGTTTACTGAATGTAAGAATAAAAAAAATCTACCTTTAGGTTAAATAATATAGGACCATGCTCTTTTTCAGGGATACTAATTATTAATCCATGATCAATTATATAATATCAAACATGTAAAATTTGATTAATCAACCATCAAATAAAGATCTAAAATATAGCGGAGGTTATTTTTATGACCATGCTCTGCATGTTATCTGATATTCAATTATATGTGTTTAATATGTATGTCTTCATATGTTTAATTAGCGTAAGCAACACTACCAGAGAATATGCAATATGTTGCTGTGGAAATAAAGCTTTGATTAAGGGGAAAACTAGAATTACTGCCTCACAGTTGTATGATTCTGTCAAGAAGACAAGTTGCAGTTTACATCAAAGTCTGTCCAGACTCATATATGTACTGAAGACTTTAAAGGAATTTAAGTATTAAGTTTATTAATTTATTAAGGGTATTAAGTGTATTTTTTGGTAAAATGGAAGTTCAGTGTATCGACATGTATGATTTCAGTGATTATTTTCTAGTAAGAAAACAAGCTGTCTTTACTCAGAGACTATTTTACAGAGCAGTATGGAGGACGGAAAGCTTTACACCCTGTTTTATTAGCAAGCTCATGAGGTCACAGTGACCTTGATATTGAACCACCAAAAGTCTAATTAGTTTAAATTTAAAGAAATTCCATCAAGGCATTTTCACAAGAATAGGATAGACGTGAATATGGATGTACATACATACGGAAAACCCGAAAACATAATGCCTCCAGCCGCGGCTGTCACTGGCACAGAGGCATGAAAAATGCATTTGGTACTATTTGGTATAAGCAACTGGTTTATGTTATTTTTAAACGTACAGGTAATCAACTGGTTGATGGTTGATGTTACGAATTATCGATTAAAGAAAGTGCTTGCAATTTGCAACCCTACTTTTTATCCTATATTGCTGCGTTTTGCTTGCAGAGGACCTTACCGTCTGCAAAATGCAGGCAGCAACACTCATGATACATTGGCAGTAAACAAGCTAATTTGCACCAGAGTCTCAAAGCAGAGTCAATGAGGTGATACTAGACACATGCACATGGTCCCGCACACACCCACCCACACAGACACACACACGTACACATCATTGCTCATATGCTCACACACACACGCAAACACTCAACTAAAAACACGCTCACAAACTCAGGCATGCCGGGAGTCCTAATGACCTGCGCGTGTGTTTGCGAGGGTGTAAAGAGTGTGTTTTGAATTAGGAAGAGTAGAGGCAGAAGATGAACTAACGATGGCTGCTAATAATTACAGATCTGTAGTGTGGAGGAGTTAATGAGGAGCCAAAGCCTCCCATGATGCCCCAGTAATAATGAATGAGGAGTGAGAGAGAGGAGGGAGGGGGAGAGAGGGGGTGGGAGCTGTCAGTTTGAGAGGCCGCAATGCCCTTTGGTTTCTCTGCACTCTGGGTATGTCAACGAGAGAGGAGCCTTCCCAGAGGAGGCTTGTCTCCACACTAATGAAGATGTGACAGACCTCCGGGCCGTGACTTGCAGAGTGGAGGGAAGAGGAGGAAGGAGGATGAGGAAGACGAGAGAGGCAGCTCATATGAAATGAAAGGCACTGAAAAGGTGAAAGGTTTCTAAGACCTTCAAAAAGAATGAAGAAGTGTCAGATAGGAGTAAAACTGATTAGGCTGATGGGCCGTTAAGATGTTTGGATTGCTGTATATGGGAATAAAAAGCTGACAGGATCTCTAAGAGATACATTACATGCAGATAAACACTAGTTGAGTAAAAGAGATCGCGGAGTGGACGGTGACACACTGCGACTTGATCGGTGTTTGGTTTGGCTCGTCTGTTCAGCAGGAAATAATGGCGTAACAGTACTCTCATCAGGCAAAAACAGTACTCTAAAATATGTTTCTGAAAACATTTTAAGTGAGAAATGTAGTAACAATCTTGATCCATATTTGATCAGCACTGCCTAGTTTGGCGGGTTCATCAGAGTTTTGGGGGCCTTTGTTGGAAACTGGAAACACAATGGCGGCTGCCTGGTATCAATCTTTCTCATATTACAGCTAAACAGTACACCAAAACATGTTTCTGAAAATATGTTAGGTGAGAAACAGGCAATGCAGTAACAGAATATTGATCAGCACTGTCTAGTCTGACAGTTTGAACTGAGTTTCGTGAGCCCTGTGTGTCAATCTGTAGCCCCGCCCCAAAGCATGTCCTGCTTTATCATCTATTTTACTCTCAGTAGGACCATAATTTGCTAAATGAACATCATGTTGTATTGAAGAGGATTTAAACTAGTGAGTGACACTATAAACTCATTAGGTAACTGTTATAAAGTGAGAAGTAAGGTCATTTTTCCATAAGCGTACATACAATCAGACTTCTTTTTGCAACCAGTGCACTTGCTGGCTATTAGGAAGAATACAAGTTTAAGGCACTTTGCTTGGCTTCAATTTGCAGATCCAGAAGCTCTCCAGTATTTAAAATGTAGTCTATGAATGTTCCTCATGGCACTCAGGCAAAATAGAAGATAAACATTGCAAGTACTTACCAGAGAGCTGGTGTAGCTGGGATCAGAGGTGTCTTCCTGCAAGTAGCGTGACAAGCCAAAGTCAGACACTTTGCACACCAAGTTGCTGTTGACCAGAATGTTTCGTGCCGCCAGGTCCCGATGGACGTAGTTCATTTCGGAGAGATATTTCATCCCAGCTGAGATCCCACGCATCATCCCCACCAGCTGGATTACTGTGAACTGACCATCATTTTGCTAGAGAACAGAGAGAAAAACAAATAAAAATGGTCATTTAGATATCATCTTTGCCATGACTAACATAAATGAGAATAGCTGGAGGATAAAGATTTCAGCAAATGCTCAAAGATATTATGTTGACTAAATATTCCAGGCTTGAAAGTTATTTTAAGTACCTACTGATTGAATCTTATTCTCTATCAGGAAATATCAGTGCAAAATAAATTACATATTTGTCCTATTTTCTGATGTCTTACATACCCTTAGAAATACGGGTTCCTATGTTGTTCCTGAAGAACCATTTTTTGAAGAAAAGGTTGGTCAAGGGTTCTTTTTTAAGACTAAGGGTTCCATTGAGGACTTTGGAAGAACAGGTTTTTTCTAGGATTTCAACAATCCTTGAAGAAAGTTTCAAAGAAGCTTAAGCTGAAATATAAAAGGGTTCTCAGGAGAACCCCCTGGGTGTGGTCTAGATAAAACCCGTGAAACTCCCTACGTGGTTTCAAGGTAAAACCCTTAGAATATGAAAAAGGTTCTTGGTAGAACACCCTGGTTCTTGTTAGCAGCCTTAGAGAGTGGGAAAGTTTTTCAATAGAACCCCCAGAGAAGGTTCTGTTTGGACCCATTACGTCATAGAAGGCTTGTCCTTTTGAACATCTCATAGTGGGTTCTCAGTGAAACCTTTCACAGAACCATTTTTGTTGGGTTCTAGGTAGAACTATCATAAAGGGTTCCAAGTAGAGCCATTGTAAAAAGGTTCTACTGCAAACCAAAAAACATTATCCTATTTGGACAAGCCAAAAAACCCTTTATGGTTCTGGTTAGTATCTTTATATTTAAGAGTGTACAGACAACAAGTAGCAAGGTAAGGAAAGCTCAGATATGACTGTATTTCTAAAGAAAACTTCAGAAGGCAAAATGCCAAGTTCTTGTAAACTTTTACAGAGGAGCGATAGAAAACATCCTTACTGGAAAGATTACAAATTGACATGGGATGTGCACAGCCCAGGACAGGAGGGCTCTACAGTGGGTGATTAACACCACACAGAACATCGTGGGCACTGATCTACCAAGCATCAGTGATATCTGGGAGGTGAGGCGTCTGCGCAGAGCCCAAAGGATACTTAAAGACAATACACACCCCAGCAAACAGCCTGTTCACCCTTCTGCTGTAGTAGCCGCTTCCGAACCACCAGACTACAGAGCAGCTTCTTTCCTCAGGCTGTGAGACTCCTCAATTCATCCTCCGCACTCCACCATGAAAAATACTTTTTTTTTTTGTTTTGTTTTGTGTGCAGCATAAAGGAGCTACAGCTTACATTGCGTTGTAAAACCCTGTGTTGTACAATGATAAATAAATGAACCTTGAATCTTAATGTCTTCAGAAATTCAGTTAGCATCAAGGTTGTCCTGTGGGACTCTCCTCTCCAGAATTAGAAAAGCCTTGCAGAAGATCAGAGGGTGCACGCATATACAGCGACAATGGGACAAGAAGTGTTGCAATACTCGGCAGGTACATAAGAGACGACCAGTCTGCTGCTTTTCCCATCTATTTGAGGTTTGAGCTACCCTTTTATCAAAGCAGGTAATTATTTTCACTTCAGGTTAGACTTTTTTCTTCCTTTTGTTTTAAATCATTTCTTGTTTACACTTTGCCATTACAAAATCAACATGCTGAGCTCTTTTCTTTCATTTCAAATCCTGTCCAGAGGAAAGGTATACTTGTATTAGATAAGCAAAATGGATTCCTGAAGCCAATCTTGCCCATTGTAGGTGTTAGACCATTGTTACATTCGGGCATGCAGGCATCCATCTCTTTAACATCCACACATGGCGCCCCTAACCCTGTGTGAATGCTCTGAAGAGCAAGCTTTGAACCCCCGAAACACAGTAACAAATAAGAGGGTAAGGGAGATCGATGGAAACACAAGTCGGATGTGGCGGTTAGCAAAGCCAACTTCAAAGAGCCCCTTTAAACCCACCCTAGATCAAAGTGGAATAGAACACCAATCCATGAGATTGAAGGAGGAAAAAAAACGAGTTGAATATTGATTAAGCTGTATGTCCGCTCAATCCTGACTATAAAAGAAAGAGTGAAGAGTCCATTATTAGCTCCAGGCATTAGTAGAGAAATTAAAGGCTGATACGCCCAGCTAATGGAAATTTTCAAATTGAGAATGATTGGAATCATGTTCATTGTCATGAAACATATTCTCTGTTGGCACACGATAGGTTTAGAAGGCTCATTCTAATTTGTATTAGGAGGGATTCTTGGCCTGAACTCCTTTTCTGGGATTGTTTAATGATTAATTTCCAATTAGCTTCTCAGTTCCATAATGCTGTGTTTCTATTCAATTCCTGAAAATGACTTCTGATCATCCTATATGGCTGTTTGCAGCTTTGTACATTGAGTACACTGGTTCCCAACCTGGGGGTGCCGATGTCCAAAGCTTCATAAGAGGTCACGAGACCTTCTTGATTTTAAGGAAAGTAAGATTTTTTTTAAAAATCTAGAGTTAGCCTATATCTCAGCATCCCACCCATTTCTGTGAAGAAAACTAACTGAAAGTGTTATTTTAAAAGTTTTATTATTTTAAGATAAAACTTCTCACAGGATAAGTCTTGCATTAGAAAAGTAAGCAGCAACCGAAGAGCTATTAGAGGAATGAGACTGAATTTGTTAAAAAAAAAAATCAAATATGTACAATTTTTAAAATATTCACCCAAATCGCTTCTTTTACACAAACTTCCTGCAGTTTTTACTTTCACTATTTGGGGTACGTGTACAGTTTTTCAATTGTTCTGCACTGTTATTGTTATGCATTGGATATAATATGAAATATCTACAAGAATATGTCACTAAGTCAGGAGTCAGTCAGTCAGTTTACTCTGAAAAGCGACCCCTTACAGAAAATAGGTTGTAATCTCTGCATATTACATGTATGTGTTTGTCAAACTTACCCTGAGGAAGGAGTCGAGGGCTCCGTTCTCCATGAACTCAGTAACGATCATGACTGGACGGCTCTTCGTGACTACGCCCTCCAGACGGATAATGTTCGGGTGGTCGAACTGGCCCATGATTGATGCCTCAGACAGGAAGTCCCGCCTCTGCTTCTCCACGTAGCCTGCCTTCAGGGTCTTGATGGCCACATAGATCTCCCTCTTACCAGGCAGCTTCAAACGGCCCTTGTACACCTCCCCGAATTCACCTAGGGCGGAAACACAGAGCTGCTCTATCAAAAACAAGCGCAGATCTACTTTTGTGTGATCAAAAAGGGATCAGACAAAAGATTAGGAGAGTTGATGAGACCGAAATCTATTCTTTTATCAAGCTTATTGGCATCTCATGTCCCTGGGCGGAAATATTTCCCAAAGTGCTAATATAGATCTTGATTCAATCTATATCAAGCATGCTGAGTGTTGTCCAATACTCCTGCGGTGCTGCTCCTTCATGATATTCTTAACAGTGTGGCTCCTCTGACTCACAGTAGTCGTCTCTACTAAAAGCCTGCCAAGTGTCTTCATATTCCCCAATCAAAGAATAACAGCCAAGCACTATCTGGTAAATATCTGGAACCTGTTTGATTAATTATCACCACCTTGGTGTCCTGCAGTGACACCACACAGTGAAATCAACAAAAACGGAAATCTTTAATTAGTTAGGGCCCTTGCATCCTTACCCCTATCCTATCTCTGTCACTACCTCACACCTAGCTTGCTGAGTAGACCAGTCCGTGGGAGCTATTCCAGGCCGAGTCTCATTACCAGGGGTATTTTAGCCTCTGTATGAACCAACACATATGCTATCAGCATGCCCTCCCCATTGCAACGAAAAGGTGTGTCTCGCCCCAAGGAGAAGACACGTGGACATGCTAGGCTGAAGCTATTTTTGCTTCCAGTTGCTCAGAATTTACTTCAAAGCAATCAGCCCCTAATTACCTGTTCATCAGCTTTAACAATACATAAGAGATCATTCTGAAACAAGGACAGAAAACAAGATATCTCTACCTACTTTACATGTAAATGAAAAGGGATGATGCAAGGTAGAACATGCAAGAGAGCAACACTAATAGGATCCAAAAACAGAGAAGCACAGGGAATAGGCCGCGAGGCTTGAGTTATTTCTAATGCCATTAGGTCCCATGGTAGCTGGCCTATATGCTGCTAGTGCACTTGACATGGGCCCTTGACATGTTCCCATCTGATGTGGCTGCCAAAAGGGCTGAGCTTTATGACCTTGAACAGATTCAGGCTAAACTTGTTTGCACGCAAGCACACAGACATATAAACAGATATGCAACATAAAGAAATACAATATAACGATCCACACTCAGCATTGCATCACAGAGTGTATTCCTCTGCAATTCTGGCCTTTACTTGGTAGATCAGGTTCATATATTGTTTTAAAATGGATAATAGCAGGTATGTGATTTCACTTTAGTTTCCATTGCAGTTCAGTTATAATGTGTCCCAAATTACCCTCTAATAAAGTCTAATAAAGTTCTAACAGTGGGAGGCAATACACTTTAGTTTAAAGTACAGTTTTATTATAAAGTGTTCCTAATTACCTCAAATAAATTCTAATAAAGGGTGTAATAATTATCTAATAAAGAGCATATTATTTCTAGTTTTGTCTAATTTGATACACAGTATGGCTTGTTTCATCTTATTAGTGTATTATTAGGTCTACAGTGTTTAATCAGGCTATTGCTGTGTTTGTTTACTGACTAATAAAGACTATATTATACCTGTTATACCTAGTTTTTGTCTAATTTGTGTGTCAGTGTGCAGCTTCTTACCTCCTCTTGGTGTACTGTGAAATAAAGTGGGACCCAGATTGTTCATTAGCAGCCATTGTCCATACCTGCGCCGATGACCTCCTCGATCTTGACAGTAGAGACGTCAATCTCCTTGGCGAACTCCCGCACAGCTTCATTGGGGTCTTCGTAGGTGAAGGGATCTATGTAGATCTTCATCCCCGGGGAGCCTGAGAAGTGGGTCGGGCAGCCCAGTGGGGAGGGGCAGTTAGACATGTCGGCTCGCAAAGAGAGTTCTAGAACAACCAAAGTGCTAAATGAGCTTTCCAGAAGAAGAAACTGTTCTTTTTTCTTTGGCTAATGTCTTTGTGTTAACAATTGATGAATGCACTTGCCCTTCAAGTTGTGGCTTAAATCACAGTGTGACACAGCATTACTTACAATCACTGTAAGCTCTTAACAGTGGTAAATGATGAGAACTCCATTTACTCTACGGTCCTCCTTGGAGATGAGCAAGAGCACTACAGTATGTAAATGAATATTAGCCCATATTGCGCACATTAAAAGGTATAGGTGGATGATTACAGGAAGAGCTTCAGCTACGAGTAGAGCAGACAACAAAATGGTGGTTTGATGATTCAGTGCTTGGAAGGCTGAAACAGACTATAAAAAAAACAGAGAGAGATGAAGGGATAGTAGAGGGAGGGGTGATGGTATATAGAAAGAGTAAATGTAGACAGATTTTTTTTTAGCCTTTTATCCCTTACCCTAGCAGTCTCCGCTCTTTGATAGTGGTAGAACCAATTTCCCCGCAGCCTCTCCCTATAGGAGCTCATAAAGAGATAAAACCACTGCGCTATCAACTAGCTCTTTATGCTGTTCTGCAATAGGTGAGCTCAGTTCACAGGCTGGCGATGTCTGCAAACGGAGGACAGATTTTTCTGCGTCGACATGCTGGGGTGGGGAGGAATGCCGAAAAACACTGGTAAACAAATTCAATACACGCAGCCAGAAGACGGACCCTACTGCGTGCGAGCAAGCAAGCAGCCGTCAAATCATCATTTCTACAGTGACACCCGAGGGCTGCCCTCTTCCTCAGAGCTGTTTAGTCAAAACCTTGGCAGCCATGATTGGAATAAACCCATCTCCATCAAGTCAATTTGTGTTTTCTCATCTGCATAATCCACACGGAGAGAGGGAGGGGTCTCAGGAGATGTGAGCACGGATAAGGTCTGGTCTTGGAGGGATCAAGGTGCCTCACCTCGCTCTTGACTAGAAGCTGATTCTAGTTACTGCACTAATTGCCTTGAACCCTGCCTGTGTGAATGTAATTGCTCATTAGAGATTCCATACAGATTGTATTGAAGTTAATCCATCGGAGGGTTTACAGCTTTGCGTTCCATGAAGTCGTTCTGTTTACAAGTGTCACCGTGCTGCTCACACGGCAGCACTACTGGCGGAGGAGCATATACAGCAGCACATACACTCAAAATCTAATGCACACATGCATGCACGTCCACATACACACAAGTGCACCCATTAGTTTCTAATTCACAGTCCAGAGCCCACTTTCATATATAATTTAAACCGCAAACAGTTTATCTCTCCCTCTCCCTCTGGTATGGCCCTGGTTAACTGGACTCATCTTTTTATGGCCATCAGATAAAAAATAGATTTCTGCTTTAATATTTCATAGCTCCTTCAACTAAGTGTATGAAGCAAATGTATCCAAACGTCAGATCTATTTTTACCCAACATATAAAACAACAAGCCTGTCTGGAGAGACTGCATGGCTCCTGCAGTGACTCACAGGCATTTAACACATACAGTCATTTCATACCTTTTCATTTGGATAGCTGCGTATTAAACAGTAATGAGAAAAATTCATTAACCTGAATTGTAAATCTAAAAAATAAATAAAATAGTTCTGAAGCAAATAACAAAAGACGAAAGATGAAAAAAGACGCCTCCAGATTTAATAAAATGGAAAAATACAATTCAAGAAGTACACCTCAAAGAAGTAAGGAATATGGAAGATGTGGAAAGGTGGATTTTAGATGTAAAATAAAACTAATTATCAAAACGACTAACTGACCGCTCCCTGCAATTAACATTTACATGCAGGCATGTATATATGTATATTTATGTATGAAAATGTATATGTATGCAGAAATGTATAGATATATAAATATGAATGTGCATATGTGTGTGCAGTATGAAACCTGTTTGTCATGTCTGCCCCCTTTATTTTTTTCTTCTTGCTGTTTTGCCGTTGTTGTTATTTGTGTTTGCTTGTTTAATTTATAGCCTTGATCAAAAATTTTCATACTATGAATTGTAAATGCAACATGCAGCTAAGCTGCATGTATGAAATTAGTCTTGGGGGGAGGAATTAAGTATATATAAGCGTGTTTAGTTAGCCGGCATTATAAATTACAGTTTCCTGCACTGCACTTAACCATGTTATTTTCACCAATGTCCAGCATTTAGCCTGCTATTAGTCTGCCCTGCTTGTTTACTGAATGGCCCTAATGTATCCACAAATCAAGCGTAGGGCAGTAATGCTTACATCAATCTATTACTGGCTATGGGTGCAATCAAATTACTGGTCCTACTACAAAGAATTTACATATCGCCTAAAGACAAACAAGCCATGTCCGTAAGTGAAACTGTACATTCACAAATGCTCATCTTTTTAAGTTAAAGGGATTGTTTCATGTGTTAGTCCTTTACCACAGCAACATAATTTCTTCTAATTCCTTCTGCCTGACAATATTTGTAATTTAGCGATTACACTATATAGTAATTATATGTTTTATGTGATTATCCACTTTGAGAAATTCGCCTCAACAGTTGCAGGATACAGTATGCCTATGGTGAATACATTCCCATTTCATGTTGGTCTGAGATGCAAACTAATCTATTCCGTGGCTCTGTGAACGTAATGAGTCGAGTTTACTTCCTAAACACTGACTAATTACCCATCGTTTGATGTCTGAAAATCATTTGTCAGACGAACGCTGAAGCTTATTAGTATGGAAATCACAGAGGGGATCTAAAAACTGTTTGAGATTAACAGTCACATTTGTATAGATGTTAGTTTGGGTTCGACAGGCATGTGACGCCGTCTGCAATCTGAAAATGCTTATCAATTCACTGAATTCACATGAACCAGTAGGGCTGGGCAATATATCAATATTATAGCTACACTGTGATATGAGACTAGATATTGTTTTAGATTTTGGATATCGTTATATTGTGATTCTTTCCCTGGTTTTAAAGGCTACATCACAATAAAGTGATGTAATCTTCTGAACTTACCAGACTGTTCTGGCTCTTCTATTATTTGTCTTTACCCACTTAAACATAGAGCTCAACAGTGATCATCCACCTTCCAGAAGTGAATTTCCCTCCCTTCATTCATTCCAGTGATGTTTCAGAAAATTCTTACAGAAAGACTTTAAAGTCTTGAACTAAGCCAACCAACTACAAGTTGAATCCTGGCCATAAAACTTTTGATTCAGAGCAAAAAAGATTGGAAAGTGGTAGAAAAGGCAAAGGTACAGGACTGTGTACATAATTATTTTAAGAGTGAAGGAACTACTCATCCCATAAAACATTGCAAGTGATATCACTTCTTCTTAAATGTAACATTTGTCATTATTATAGTGTTTATATCATTAATAACAGTGTTTTAATATATAGTATATCATAGCTTGTGTAGTGCATGTAAATAAATTATATTCACTGCAGCAAAACAACGTTATTAGGAAGATTAATGTTAACTAATGTTTGCTACCTAGCTAGCCATCCTGCTGAGGCAACTACCCATTTACAGGTGTGGTAACGGTTGAGCTCTATGATATCCACATCACTGGTTGGTTATTGAAAATGTCATTGTTTTAATATTTTGCGAAAGCACCGAGAATCATCCCTACAATATTTTTCCAGCCCATCCAGAAAAATGTGCATGTTGGTCAAATGTGCAAGCAGCTTATTCTGACTGATATGTCAGTTTATTGTTAGGTGGCAATCCCTAGTGGACATAGTAAGTATGAAGTACAAAGAGTGAGAAAGTCTGCATTTGGAGGAGGTGGGGTGGATGGATGGCTCAAAAACAAGTCTGTTAAACAAGTCTGTTGCATCACCCCCGTCATGTGACACACCTAACGTAGTTATATTAACTCAAACCATGATCTTTTCCTAAATTTAACTAAGTAGTTTTTGTGTCTAAACTTAACCAAACTGCAACCATTTTGTAACGCAAACCATGTGTGTGCTGTCATGTGAGTTATGTCACATGACTTGGGTAATGTAGGAAAAGTCCTGTAAGCCTGTAACTGCTACTACTCTCCACCGCTAATATATGTTGTTTCGGGAGTAATTATATCTATGGAGGTAGTTGGTGAAAAATATTGTGATATTTGTTTTTTGTTTGTTTTTTTCATATTGCCCAGCCCTAAAATTCAGCATGCAGAGCCAAGACTCAAGAAGAATAAACATATTTGGTATCTATCAATAACTAGATCTTTAAAAGTGCTTTTTGAATCCCATTCTCTTTGACTGTGAGCACCAGATGCTGACACACAAACAACAGCTGAAGCTACAAAGGGGTTTGAACATTAGCGATTTGAAGATGTGTTGGTAGTCGTACACAGAGAAGCATTAGGGCATAAAGTGAACATGCAGCGCTTAGAAAAGTCTGTCTGTTAATTAACTGATGTTGACAGGTTGTTGATGTGTGGAAAAGAGTAAAAGGGAATAGATGCACTGGGAAAATTTGATAAATGCTCAGACGCAGAGCGGTGTGTGTAATATGCAGGGATGAATGCTGGTAATACTCACGATGCGCTGATGTGGGCAATTAAAACAAAACAAAAAAAAATTTACACTCCAAGCC
>JAJHUR010072287.1:0-40333 GCA_027495735.1 Lutjanus campechanus
GGATTACACCACACAAGCAGGATGGAGACATTTTGTGTTTGTTTTGTGTTCTTTTTTTAACGTTTTATCCGTGGTCACCGTTCACTGCCATTGTACTGGATGAGGCTGCTACCCTGTTTCTCCTAAAACTCCAGGATTGTTTTGTGAACTGAAGACCTTCACCCATGATCACATCGGCATAGTGGTGAGTACATACTGAGTGGCTTATTCTCACAAAGTGGAGTATCACTGTAAAGTCCAGAGTGCTGACCATTACACCACGGAACCTCTTCAAAGCAAACTGTCTTGACAGAATGCCCAAGACGCGGCCCAAAAAGACATCTACATTAACTTACATTGTGAAAGACGAAGGTGTAAAATGGTGGATACATTTTTTCTGAGAGTCACAACTCAACATGACCTATTCACTGTCACTATTAAAATTTCATCCATTCGATGCAATAACATTTAGAAAGGTTAAAAGTGCCACACAATTAAATTTTATTGCCATTCATTTTATTTCCATTCAATTTAGCAGACAGATAAGCTGAAAGTTAGCTGGCTGTGGATGTCTGTGGTGCACTTGGTCTGTGGGACACAAGATGTGGAAGCTGCAGGTGATTTTATAACAAATAGGGCTACCGTATGCATGTTAGCATGCTAACTTTACACCATAGATCTATTATAGAACTAGAAAGGGCTTTACTGCTCAGCCTGCAGCCAGTTTTTTCCAGTGGCCACTTGTGATGTTGCAGTGAAAAATTCTCCACCAGCCTAAAAAGCATTTTCCACCACAGTCCACCATTATTAGAGACATCTGCAAAACGGTTGACAGGACACTTCAAACTGCAAACAAGGTCAGATTTGACTCTCTCTACTTTGAATTTTTGATCCGTGGAGTTTTCACATTTTTAAAACTTTTCTAGAGACAGTAAAAGCCATTTAGCTGCAACTCATGGGCAGGGCAACTAGGGAAACACTAGTGCATATTCAGTGGGCCGTATAGCCAGGAAGTAAACCCGGAAACTAAAAAACTTTTTCAGCTAATGTGCCAGGCAAGCAACTCTCATTGGACTGAATGGACGCCATCTTTGCACTCACTGTCTAGTTCATTATACTACATCTGTGGTATACACAAGTTGACAAGAGGCTTACAAATGCTGCTGCTAGTAACACTGCATTGTCTCTTATGAACTGCTGACTTTACTTTCCCAATACCCTGTAACCCGACATTGCCAACCTTGGTCAGAGAATTGGTTGGAGAAACCTACCCAGACTGCTTTAATTTGAAAGTGTACCGTGACGTTTCATATTTATTATTGTTAATTTGAGTGGAGAATGTGACAGAAAAAAAACTGACAAGTGAATATTTCTCAAACTTCCAGGAGATTGTGTTGGTATACATATATATATATATATATGTATATGTAATTACCAACCAACTTATGTGCATCAGTGTGGGGAGGTTTCATACCTGCCAACATTTAGGTTTCAAGGGGGGATTTTTAGGTGGAACTTCCTGCCACTGTGACAACAGCTGATCTAACAGCTAACAAGTTAGCCTCTGCATACTCCATTTGAATCAGTTTTGGGGTTGCCAGGTTGTGGTGACAGATGGGCTGGCATTGTATGTAGTGAGTGGATTGCGTGTCTAGATTGTGTTTCATTGACTGGCAACATGGGTGACATCAGATAAACAAAACTAGTAGATCTGTGTATGAGGATTATTCATAATAAAGGTCGAGGGCCATGCAAATTATGTGAGGGGACTGGGAGACAGAACAGGAACCACCTTCCTTCTGCAGTAGAATCTCATTGAACTACTTTCTTTCAACTAAAAAGAAAGTAGTTCCTACATGAAACTGTGCACAACAAGGTCTGTGGATTATCTTGAGTACCTGGGTCATGATTTTTGAAAGAGACGCTGGTTTTGAATTTTTCAAATGTATTTTTTTGGTACTTTGAGCACCACAAGCTGAGTGCCAAAACTCTGAGACACACACCAAAATGTCTAAATGGATAAATAACACTACAGGCCAGAGGAAAATATTTATTTTTATTTTGGGATGAACTGTACCTTTAGGACTGAACAATCAATCAAAATTTTCTGGAAAATCGCAATATGGTCTATCTATTCAAATCGCAGGAGGTGCAATATTTAATAAAACCCCATTTTTGTTGGTAAAATTATTATGCTGCAACTAATGCTTATTTTCATTATCACTTAATCTGTCAATCATATTTATGATTAATCAGTTAGTTGATTGGTCCACAAAATGTCAGAAAATGTTGATCAGTGTTGTCCAAGTGTTGTCCCAAAGTCCAAGATGACGTCCTCAAATGTCTTGTTTTGTCCACAACTCAAAGATATTCAGTTTACTGTCAGAGAGGAGTAAAGAAACCAGAAAATATTCTCATTTAAGAAGCTGAAATCAGAGAATTTGTACAATTCACAAGATCCGAACTTAATTAATTGATTATCAACATAGTTGCCAAGTGATTTAATAGTTTACAACTTAATCGATTAATCAGCAAATCATGCAGTTCAACATTGTTTGGTACAAACGAGAAAACTGAGAGATAATGTTGAGCATAATGTTGTAAAAATGATCATTCCCTTTGTTATTGCAAATCATATCACATCAGTAAAAATAATCATTACTAGATATTTTTTAAAATCATTTGGCCCTTGTATCTTTAATGCTCAGTTAATGAGAAGTGCAGCGTGACCTGCTGCCAGACACCAGAATTTGATTTCCCCACATGGGTCCATCTAGAACTAATGATGTGGGATGACATCGCCAAAACTGTCCAATCCATGATTTACCTGTCAGTCTGTGTTGCTCTGCTTACAGCTCTCGGTTCGTTTGTAAAAACCCGGCGTGAACATGAAGCGGAGCAGAACTAAAAGGCAAACAGTGCATCATTTTATCCAACCTCAGCTCTCAGCCAGTCAAGCCCTTCAGCAGCAGCACTCTCACATTCACTATAACAGACATGGCGTGATGTACACCATATTAGGTCTCTTTGCTCAAATGAAATTCTGGCAGGAAATCAGTTCTGCTCACAGGAAGTGACAAATTAAAAGTTTGCAGGAGAGTGCAGGAGGCGCTGAAGCTACAGACTGGAGTGCAGCTTGAAAGCAGAATCACTTGAAGCGGCTGAGGTGTTCATGCTGATATCTTGACTGCTTTCCAAATTTCTGACTTTGTTGTAATTTAAGATGGGATCAACAGGCATGAGACTCACATCCTGCTTGTATTTTAAAAGAGGATGAAAGAGAAAAAGGAAAAATCTGGTTTGAACACCAAATTTGCGTGCTAATCAAGGTCAAATAAGCCACTGGATGATTATACAGTTTTAACACAAATTAGTCTGAGAGCCTGGATGTGAGAGCATCCATTAACCTGCAAATGGGTTATATGGCACTTTGTTTTTCATGTATCTAGGCTAAGAAAGTTGCATCTTTTTCATCTTAATACATTATATTTGTCTTGTTATGTGTTTTTTGTCTCATTATGTCAAACATATTAAAACTATAGTAACGAGCCTGTTTTGAAAATGTTGTAGAAAGTACCGATATTTGTGTTTAAATGTAGGGAGAAAAGTAAAAAGTTGTAAAATCGACAAAAGTACAGTGACAAAGTATTTGTACTTAGTTACTTCCTATTTCTGCTCAGTACCTCATTTAGGCCCCCATTCACACACACACACACACAGACCGCCATTTTGTATTTTTCAACTCAAACAATAAGTATATTTTTGCATTTTCAGAGCTTCTCATGATATAAAGTTCATCTCTCCCACAGCCTGTCAAATGACAGTACCCCCCACAATACAGAAACCATTTAAGGGTTACGCTGAACTATGATTTATCAGTGCTAGTTGCTAGTAGCAACTAAACCTATGATCTCAGACAGCATCTTAGAGTCAAAACATCTGCTGCCTGTGAAAATAAATAGAGCAATTTTCAATAAGTGGGTTGAAAACAGATTGAAATACCTACGAGACTCCACGACCCAAAGAGTCTACTGACCTACAAAGTTCCAGCTGAAAGCCCTTGAGACTGTTTCACATTTGAACAGAGGGGTTGGGGGGGTTCAGTTTGAAGCTTTTCTATGCCATGTATACCCAGCATGCAGTGCACTCAGAGCACAGAGATTTATTGAGTGAATGGAAAAAGCAGATGTAAACATAAGGCCTGCATTTGATGATGTAAATTCAGCAGATTACACAGAACAGAGCTGGTTATGGCTGCAGTGGTACAGTCATCCAGTAAATATATAAATAAATAACCATAATTAAAAAGATGGAGGTACTTAGCTCACTGTCTAATGAGGGCTTTGGATGAAGCAGAGGAGTTTGCTTTGGATTTGAATAAGTCCTGGAGCAGTTACAACCTTCAAAGCTAATAAGCAGATGTTAATAGCCTCACACTGGCTGAAGGTTACATGGGCCAACTGCTTTTCTTCTGTAAGGAATCAATCACATTGATGATTCCCACACGCGTCATTTCTTGAGCAGTACATAAAATCGTTGTTAAGGTGTCCTGGGCTACACAATTACTAAAGAGACAGAAGGTTATGACATGTGCGCTACATTGAATCCAGCAACGCCCCATTAGCAAAATAAATGTCTCTGTTTACAGCTCCAGTGTTGGTTCACTGCTGTGCTTTTATGCTGAAGCAACAGTTTGTCCACACTTCTACACGTTATCTCCTCAAAGCTCAGACAAACTGCCGCTAGAGAGCTTTTGTAAGGTGACTGTCCTCACAAGGAAAACAACCGTCATTGGTTGAAATGCCAAAATGTTAAACTAATCTTAATCTTCTTCTAGTTTGCATGACAAGTGGAAGTGTGAGTCATGACCAGATGTGGCAAAAGTACACACAATGGGCCTCATGCGAGAACCACTCATATGAACAGATGTGTTCTTAAGTGGTGCATACAAGTGATTTATGAGAGATTGTCACATTCACCAGTTTTCTCGTGTTTTGAGTTTTCTTTCAGATAGAGTCGTGTGCAGCCTCAGCTCCACTGACTCATTAATGTGCCACCATGATGTCCATTTGTGGGATAACATGTCAGAAACCGTTTTGCGGTACTGTGTAGTGGTTCGATGGTGTAATGGTTAGCACTCTGAACTTTGAATCCAGTGATCCGAGTTCAAGTCTCGGTGGAACCTCGCTCAAAGACAGTGAGAGGCGATGGTTTAATGCGTTGAAACAGTGAATATGTGAATGAAACCTCACCTCTTGGTTCATTGGTAACAATGGGCCTCATGCAAGAACCACTCATACCAACAGATTAGTTCTGGTGGTGTGTACAACTGAAGTTAGTAGAACTTGTCTCGTTCAGCCATTTTCTCTCAATTTACGAGGTCCTGACCTGTTGTCGAGTCATGTGCAGTCAGTCTGCTGTTATCCAAAACAAAGTTTTCACTAAAAACTGTATATTTCATTAGTCTGAAGACAGTTTGAGTTTGAAAAATAAATTGCATCTCATAATTATGTCGACATGATCCTGTTTGGCTACATTTCAAATTATAATATAATCATAAATTTACATATAAAGCCTCTCATCATTAATTCTATGATCTATTATTACCTGCTGTCAGGTGTATTGGCTGTATATCTGCACATGCAGGTTTATGAAGTCTCTGTCCAGGTCTCACTTATTCTGTCCTCTGTCTCTGTGATGAAAATTTCCCCTTAACCCTCTCCTCTCAATACACTCATCGATCGCCCCTTACTGTGGCAAATTGTTTTTTTTTTCTTCTCTGAGGTCATTTTAATATCAAGATATTTATTCTTTCTTTATTTATTTCGGTCTGACCCTGTTGGACAGCATTACATCATACCGTCTTCCAGTTGCAAATCTCATACATATGCACTCATATACACACAAGTGGCTATAATTTACACAGTCATCTCACGTTATGAGTGTTTGTTGAATCTGACGTGACATGCTCCTACGAGCCTGTCGCACAAACAAAAATGAGACAAATTTAAGATAAGAACACAGAAATGTTCTTGCATGAGGCTATTGTGTAGATAAGTAGAAGTACAAGATACTTGTGTAAAAAAGACTCTAGAAAAAGTAGAAGTACTGATTCAACTTGTTCACTGCAGCGAAAATTAGAACGTACAGGCCCTTAAATGTGTGAAAGTAAAAAGTTGTCCTCTGAAGGACATTTCTCCAGCTAACTGAAGCTCACATTTTCTCCACCAGGGTCTCCCTCTCTGTCTGTTTCATCTTGTTTAGTATTTTACTACCCAGTTACGTCCCATTACTTCTTTTATCTTGTCTTTGTCTTGTTGTATCTTGTTATGTCTCTCTATCTTACTTTAGTTTTAATTTAGTCTAATTAATTATTTATTTGTATTTTAATGTCGAGAAAATTGGAAATCAGGACCAGTTGACAGTGACAGTGACAATGATAGTTGCTGAGAAACCAAGATGCATCTCCAACTGTGCAAAAAGCAGAGGTGGAAGTAACTAATTACAAATACTCAAATTACTGTAATTAAGTATTTTTTGGGGGTACTTGTACTTTTATGAGTATATTTTTAAGTCTGTACTTACTAGTACTTTAGTATGCATTAATTGATGTAATCAGTTACTTTTAAAATCATAGTTGAGCGGTGTGTTGAGTACAATTTGAATTAATATCCAAACTTTTCATCTTTTCATCATAGTCACCAGCAGCGTTGGATTTTTTAATTCAACAAAGTGATTGCACATATAAATTTGAAAAATGATCGCCTTGGCTCTCCTAGTGTTAATGATTTAATGATTAGATTTCCGTGAACATTTCTGTAGCTCAAATCAGGGTGCGTCCATTTTCTATCAGCAAGGTAATTGAGCAGGATCAGATTTTGGCTCCCCACATCACAAATGCAACATATCGCGGTGCTGAACAAGAAGCAGCAAACGTCTTTTTGAAGTGTGGATTAGCCTGGGAAGAGATGCTCAGCCCTGCAGCATTGTGTCTCTTTATCATGAGTGCCTGGCTGGGATCCCCAGGGGGGACCGAGTGGTTGGAAATCACCGTCCTCCAGCAGCATAATGCTGCGAAAGAGCAAGCAAAGCAGAGCTTTCTACTCACCATCCTCCAGCGTGATAATTAAGCCCACAGTGTCAACAGAGGGATAGCCAGAGAGCTTGTCTCTAATAGATACCGACAGAGCAGAGGACTTAAATTAAAATCTCGGCCCTCACTGCGTGCTCATTGGGTTACATGCATTATGCAGTGGCCTATTACAGCCCAGGCCCAGGTGGGAGCTATCACTTTCCCTCTTTTAAATATTAGCATTTCATTTCGCTTACTGTTTCTCTGAGGAGCTCAGGCTCTTCCTAACCCATTTCTCTCTGTCCGAAAGTGTTTCTCTCAAACTCTCCCTCCAACCTATTTCTCTCTGCCAATCATTGTCTAATTCCTGCCCAATTCTATCCATTTCTTTCCGTCAGTTGTTTTTTTCCCTCTTTTCCTCGTTATTATTCTGTCTTTATCTCTGTCAGTTCTGCTAATTCTTTTTTCTTTTGTCTCTTTCCTACTGAATGTGCAATTGTTTGACTGACTGATTCTCGGTTCTCCGTCTCTGTCAGATTCTCTTTCTCTTTCAATTAATTCTTAGTGCGAGATGTTCTGCTGTGTCGAGCTAATAGTATGCAGTCTGCTCCCTATCTCCAGGATGTTTTAATTAAAATAATAATCCATGACATTCATATCTGTGCACTCTTAGAAATAAACTAGAACCAGAAGGGGTTCTTCGGCTTATAGGTTCCTGGTAGAATCTTTTATAAAGTTTGCACTTGGAACACCTAGAGAGCTCTACCTAGAACCAGCATAAAGGGTTATTACACCTAGAACCATCTGTAAAAGGTTTCACCCAGGCCCGCCTATGAGGGGTTCTAGAGAGAACCTTTTTATGGTGCAATGGTTCCACCAAGAATCCTCTCTGGGGGTTCCACTCAGAACCTTTCCACCTCCAAAGGGTTCCAACAATAACCCTGCCCAGAGGGTTCTACCAAAAATGTTTTATATTATAAGGAGACTCAACTGAGAACCTTTTTATATTCCAAGGGTTTCATCTAGAACACACTCAGGGGGGTTCTACAGAGAACATTCACATATTCCCAGGCTTTTATCTAGGACATACTCAGGGGGTTCTGCTAAGAACCTTTTCATATTCCAAGAGTTTTATCTCAAACACACTCAGGGTTCTACTGAGAAACTTTATATATTCCAAGGGTTTAATCTCAAGCACAGACGGGATTCTATCGACAACCTTTTTATATTCCAAGGGTTGTATCTAGAACCCACACAAGGGGTTCTATCAAGAACCTTTTTATACCTAAAACTTTGTACATTTGAAGGTTTTTTACTGAGTACCCACCCAAGGAGTTTTACTGAGAACCTTTATATTTTCCAAGAGTTTTATCTTGAACATTCTCAGGGGGTTCTACCAAGAACCTTTATATATTCCAAGGGTTTATCTAGAGCCCACACAAGGGGTTCTATGAACTTTTTTATATTCCAAGGGTTTTATTTAGAACACACTCGGGGGTCTACATAAATAGGAGGGGTTTTTTAAAATCATATTCCAAGGGTTTTATCTAGACACCATCCAGGAGGTTCTTCTGAGAACTTTTTATGTAAGACACAGTCAGGGGGTTTGACATAGAACCCAAAATGCATGATGACCCCTGATGAAAGACTTCTTCAACAAGTTCAACCCTCCTCCAATACCAAGAACTCTTTCTTCCAAAAAGGGTTCTTTGGATGAAAAGAACCCAAAAATAGAACCCGTAGTCTTACAAAGAACTATTCATGAACGCTTTCTTCAAAAAAGGTTTCTCCAGAGGTGAATGGTTCTGGGTAGAGCTTCAGCCCTTCTGGAAGAACCCTTATTTCTAAGAGTGACACAGCGGTGTTCTGTATTCTGTATTGTGCAGTGATGTATATTGTGTGTATATCATGATGACGACAGCCTGTGTATCTGTGTGAAGGAGGAGCGTCTTTCTGTGGCGTATCAGGCTCATTTCACATCGACTGACTGAGTCGTACATCTTCACTAATTACAAATTCAGCCCCTAAAAGAAGCAAAAAGGTGTGAACCGAGCAAATTGTGTTATTCTTTTGACTAATGGCTTCTGTGGGAAGCTCAAGTCAACCTTAATTCTGCATTCATTGTGTAGTTTAATGTCTTTCTCTCTGCCTCTCTATTGTTTTTGTCTCTCATATTCACCATCTGCTTGTTTCTCCTGTTCCTATACAGTATATATATACTGAAAACAAAATGTACAATAGCCCTAATTATCTAAATGTTGTGTCTTTTGTATATATAACATCCCTCTCTAAATGAGTATATGCTGTGTATAATAAACCTTTTTCACAGCAGCCATTCAGACATGAAACAGTCGAGTAAACACAGGTTTTACCAGTGATACTAATTAAGGTTCAGTTCTATTCAGGTCGAACAGAGTCAGGGTGCTGCTGCTCAGTGGAAAGGCTCTGCTGCGCTAAACGGAACAATTAGTACAATTGGTAACACCTGTGTTAATATTTCTGCTGTGAAAAAGTTCTATTGACCATTTGCTTGAAATGTTTCAAGAGATAGACAAAATCAGGCTTCTTATTTCCAGCTGTTAGCCTTAGTTTCAGCTAGCATCTGTTGCTAACAGATTTTACCAGCTGTAGCTAGTAAATTAGCTAGCTTTTTTTTTTAAATGCCCTTGATGTTTATAAATATTATGCTAAATGGCATGTTCATGATCCATGTAGAAAACACAGATATAAAAAAGAATGGGCCTCATTCACCAACTGATCTTAAGCAGAAATTTCCTCTTAAAACTTCTTAAGACCTCTTAAGAACTAACATGTTTGTGCAAAATAATGGCCTATTTGCACAGCAGACATTTTGACATGTCATACCAGGAAAATCACAGGTGTATTAATGATTGTTGCATTCTACTTAGTGGAGGTCCCTTTATTGTGCATGCTGTTACTGGGACACTTAATGGAACTGAGCTGTTATTAAGTCCACCTGTGTTTTTCCTGCTGTGACCATCTTCTGTGCAACCAGTCCACCGGTTATTGTGTTTTCTTCAGTTCCTACAGTTGTATACTAATGTAGGATTTAAATTACAAAATTATTTTTAGTCTTTTCTAAAATTATGAAGAATTATTTTCAGTATTTTATAAATCTTCTCAACACTACAACAGCCAAGGTGGTCATTTTAACCATTTTCAAATGTATACGTGCAATAGGTTTGTTTGTTGTTTCGGGCGCTGCTCTCTCTGAAGTTTAAATTAAACATGGCTGCCTTGAACTTTGCTTACTTGTGCCACTGGCCTTTCTGAAGAGTGGGAAGAATGGGGGAGCCACAAATCATGTTATGTCTCGGGTTCTCCCAGACAGCAGCAGAACTGATGAATTGAATAGAAAATCCAATGCTGCTGACTTGACTTGAGTGTCTGTATTTTTATTTAAAAATGTTTTTTATATAAATGACACAAAAGGCAAAGAAAATGTGATCATTTTTACCTTAGAAACTATCATCGTCTCTGTCAATAAAACTTCACAAGTGGTCACAGATTCCAATTTTCTGACTCTAAAATACAAATAAATAATTAATTTGACTCAATTAAAATAGAGTAGGGGAGACCTGGGACAGTTGTAACACTTTTTGTCTCAGCATCTATAACTCACTGAATGTTTGTGTTAATACTCTCAAATTTAGATTTTTTTTACATATTAGAAACAGCGATGTTTCCAACTTGTTTTGACCACGTGTAGCCTAGTAGTTCTGGACTTGTCAGTGTGATTATTTATCTCAAGAAAGAATCTCAAGAAAGAAACACGTCACTTAAAAAATCTAACTGGTTTCAGTGCATATATTTATTCGTTTATTTTTTAATGTGTATTAATTTCTCAGAGATTGTGGCCAGTGTTGAGGCTATCTGTGTAATCGTCTGGGGTTGTCCAGGACAGATCTGGGATCAGTTTACTGGGACCTGTGTGCACACATGGAGGTACTGACTGTGTGGTGCCAGGTTCTTCCTCCTTCCTTCCTCAGCAGGAGTTTATTGTAGTCACCCTTTCTGGGCTTTTAAATTATGCAATTTTAGGTCTATACTATAAAAGCAAGTGTTTAAATTTTGAATACAAACTAAGCACTTAGCTAACATTTTTTAGAAGAAGAGAACACTTATTCACTAAAACACTGGTGTTTTCATGTGTCAGCATGTTTCATGGTTCTACGGCTTTTAGATCAAATGTTGCATCAAACTGTGTTAATTAAAACAACTCACTTTCTGATTGTGAGATAGGAGATTTAGTTTAGGATAGACTGAAAAACTCTTTGTATACACAGTGTCAGTCTCACTGCAGCACACTGCAACAACATGTGGAGAAATCCAAAGCTTAAAGCCTCGTTGTCTCTATTGCCGAGCTGAGACAATCACTCACTGGGGACGATTTTTGCAAACAGTTCATTTCATGCTCACGTATAGATAAGGTAAATGTATAGTCCCACAGTTTATTCGCACCATGCATCTTGTGGTTTTGATTGATGTTACAGACATAAGTTCTACTGTATTGAAGTATTAAATCTTTGTTGGCTGGTTTGATGTGTTCTCTGTGTTTTGGGCAGCAGTGGATGTTTTAGTTGCAGAACCAGTGGGATCAAGGTTGTCTCACCGGTCTATATTCAGCTCTCTTAAAGGGGTACCTCAACAAATTCAGACATCAAGATCAGTTTACTCATCATACAAAACAAATAGTATATTGTCTTCCGTGCCTCTTGAGGAGCTTCGTCTATTCTGAGTATATGACCTTAGTGATGTCATTGGAGTTATCTTGGCTCGGGCTTGAGCTAGTTTGACAGATGTGGGTGTTTACCAGTTACTTTGCGAGGCAGCTGGACTTGCGAGAATTCATCTTGCCAGGCTTCAAGTTATTTGTTAATGTCCGCACCAGAGGTGGTGCGAGCCAATCAGTGTCTTCAGAGGGACTACTGCCAGCTGTAGGTGTGGTTTTAGGAGTGATCACAGCAAGGAGCATCCATGAAAGTGGCTCGTCTCGAACAAACTCCTGAAGAGGTTAGCGTAGATACTGTGATAGCATCAGTTCTATCAGAAGTGGAGAGTATTTCTTCTTTGAAAGAAGAGCAAAGAACAACACTGAAGGCTTTTCTCCATGGAAAAGATGTTTTCACTCCTCTGCTGACTGGCTTCAGCAAGAGATCGACTTTCCAACAGAACAGAAGGATTTCTCGAGTGTTCTCAGGGACACATTTAATCTGAAAACGTTAAGCACTGTTTGCTAAGGTTTCCAGATTAAACTGTATGTTTCCTCAAAATTGTCTGCCACTGTGTGCAGACAATTGCAGGGTTTGTGCAGGGTTTGAGATGCGTTTTCTCTTGTTTGGTAGGTGTGCCACAGGTGTTACCCAGTCAGCAGACACACGTATGTAAACACCACCATATTAAAAAGGCTGTTAAGTGCAGAATGCTTGCGTACACTACAGGGTGTTCAAAGCAGCACCATTTCTATTTAAACATGTTTTTTCAGGACTGAACGTGGCCGTGGTCTTGCGAATCTAGCTGCCGTACAAGCTCACTCTCCTGCTATGTCATATTGTTCACTGATCTGATTGGTTGAAGTTAGCAGTGATGGTTCATCCAATCACCTGCTTAGTGTTTTTTTTTTTTAAGTGTCTGCCCTTTTCCTAACCGTTTCCTGGGATGACTTCCCAGATGGTTCCACCCTCAACATACAAGAAACCATCTGGTGTGTCAGGTTAGGTGGAGCACTCGCTCTTTACAAATTATAATGCTGCAAGTTCTTACTTTACTTTTGATTTCAGATAAATGTTTAATAGGGTTAATGCTTTGTGTTGTTTTTGGTTTGATCTTTAATTTTGAAGAATAGGACATGTTGCTTTAGATTTATTAATATTAGCTAAATAAGTTCCAAAAGTTTGTTTCAGCTGTGTAGTGATTCCATGGTGTAATGGTTAGCACTCTGGACACTCCACTAATCTGAGTTCAAGTCTCGGTGGAACCTCACATAAAGTAAGAAAAGTTAAAAAGCTTGATGAAAACGACATTCTCACTCTTCTCCTCGCTCTCTTTGACTAGGGTTTGAACTGTTTGCTTGAAGTTAGATGTGATAGTTACATGGTTCATCCAATCACCTGCCAAGTGTTTTTTTGAAAGTGCCTGCCCTTTTCCAAACAGTTGGACAACTTGCCAGATGATTCCATGTAACATTGTTCGGGACGAGTCTCTTCCATAGACACTTCTTGCTGTCGTCACATCTAAAACCACAGCCATGGCTGCTAGTAGTCCCTCCTAGGGCGCTGATTGGCTGCACCACCTCTGGTGCCGACACAAACAGACACCTTGAAGTCTTTTGGGGTAAGGTTACTTCGACCACTCAGAGTAGAGTGCAGTTTATTCTCCTTAGAACAAGTTGCCTCAAACCTTTAGAGAATTATACAAGAAAAGTTGCAACTTTTTCTTTTCAATTTTCACTTGCTCCCATAATTTCATCACCAAGAAGAAACGTTTCAACATGCATCACAATTTTTTTTAGAAAAGCTGCTGTGAAATCAAGCATTTTAGGCTGCAACAATTAAAAAAAAAAAAAGCCTGCAAAATCCTGGATGGACTGTTATACATCCATGCTGATGGTCCAGCTCGGAAAAAATGTGAGAAATAAGAATATATTCAGTTGATAATTTCATGCAGTGAAGGCTACAGTGGCTGATGAGGCTGAAATCTGTGCTCTTCCATACGAATAGCTCTTCACTCAGAGATTTACAGATAAAAAAACAAACATTTAATGTTGCTCCATCTTCCATTTCACCTCCATTTCAGCAGGGTCTGAGGGAGCTCAGAGGTCCTCATTAGATTTCATGTCCAGCGCCTGAACCACTCAGCCATCACAGCTCTCTTTTTCTTCAGTTTCATCTTTGCCATTATTAATGCCATCTCCAGCCTTTCTCTAATACTCCCTCTTCCTTCAACACCTCGTCTTCTTATCCCATATTTCCATTTTCCTGCTGTTCCTTCATTCACTATCATTCATCTAATTGTGTTCGTTAGAGTCACAACCCCACCTCACCCCTTTCCAATTCCGGCTGTCGTGCTCCTCTCCTCTCTCCCTCCGTACAGTGGATCCCATTGCACGCTTGGTAGAAAACAGACGAAGGCTTTGAAGATTTGCCTCACGCTGGTTTGGTTTTCTAAGAGCACACATCAAACAGCTTTAACCTGTTTGTACTCAATTACTTGCAGTGTGTTTCACTTGTTTTCCTCAATCCAGCGCGGGGAGCTCCCACATGCAATTGGCAAACCCCACCTGCTGTGTGACACCCCCGTCATCTAATGTAGTTCTGTTAAAAGACGTGGAAATCCTGGGAGAGCTCAGCTTCTCGGCTGCTCATCTGTGGGAACAGCTGCTCCTCCACTGTAACTTCAGATCATTCTATATTTTAGAAATGAATGTAAAAGAACACAGCTGCGTCTTTATTTAGCTGTCACAATGATGTTTCACCAACGTAGTTTCCATCAGCCTTCCCTTTACAGATGAAGATGCTCACTATTCATATGTATAATTATTCATATGTTGTCCTGATTTTCAATTTTTAGATATTTTGAGGGCTTTTTCCTCTTTGGTGGGCCTAATGTGAGAAGCCTTTGTAAGAACAGATTTGGATTCAAGAATTCAAGGTAAATCTGAATGAAATTAGAGTTGTAGTTCATAATTCACACAAAATACAACATATGTACAGATAATAAGCAGAAAAGAAAGGTGGTGGGGTTGGGGATGCATTTCTTAACATCGAAAAGCAGCTTTTCTGAAAATAAAAAAAAACTGTGATGCATGAGCATGAAAATGGAAATTCAAAAAACCCCATGGTTAAACTTTACAGGAGAAACAAGCATGGATTTCAAGTGAGTCCACTAATGCCAGCAGTTCCATTGGAAAGAATTGATTTTGCTGTGCAGTTTTGCAGTTATATGCAGCTGTGACCAGGTCTTTATAAAACACTAATCTGAATAAATTGCACATCTGAAATCTGAAGTAACATTTAAGATACATTAAAATGTAATGCATAATTTATATTCTGTATTCTGAAAAGCTGCTTCAGATTCTTTTCTGTCATCATCCAGATGAACCTCCTCCATTATAACAACCACCAGGGTAACATCAGCTGTAATGGAGAGTATTCTCTCATCCTCTGACTGTCATGTCCCCTTGACTGTGTTTATATGGCTCCTAATGTCAAACCATTTGTTCTTTATGTCTTCAACAGTGCAGCTGGTGCCTTTACAGCTGTAGTAACGTCCTCTCCTCTTTTTTAAAGATCCCCTAAAATCACTGCTGACACTTGAAGCTCGGCTCTCGGATAACGTTTTTGTGAATGAGACGAGACGAAGAGAACAGCTAACGTTATGTAACAATTTGGCCGTGATGGTTATGCGAATGATCACAGCTCACAAACACACACTTGCGTGTGAACAGGTGGCGTTCATGAGGTTGAAACCAGAAATTTACAACAAATTCAAATTCAACAATCACAAACTTACAAGTGTAAAAGTCTCAAAAAAGTACACAGTAAAACCAAAAGCTCAAAATAATTATTTGTTATATGAAGTGAAAGTTTGTTTCGAAGTTCTTCTAACTTAAACATTTTGAGTGCCAGTAGAATTTTATTTATTTGTTTTCTTCTCACAAGTTTTTTTTATTGTTGTTGTTTTTTTTCATTCATTCTGGAGGTAACAATTCATATGAAAGTGCCATAACAGAATTAGAATTTACACAGCTCATCTATCCAGTTGAGTAATTTCATAAACCTTCTGTATATTGTCTTTCTTCACATATTGTTGTGACATAAAGTGAAACACCAAAAACAGATAAATACCTACAAATAAATAGTGCGTCAGCTGTATGGTCAGGATAAGACCCAAAACAAGAGCATCGCTGTGTCAACACATTGAAATAGAACTCAAATCATTTATTAAAATAACGGAAAAAAGAGAAGAAAAACAAAAATGAAATATTGATCATATATTTTACTTTGCACAACCTTCACCCCAACCCTCCCCCACCTCCACCCGTCCCCGCTGTGGCCTGAATTCTTGGTCATTTTAAGCTATATTATAGTTATATTTGCATCTTACAAAGTTATTAAAGTCCCTTCTACATTCTTCATTTATTCTTTTTTTCCTCTTCCCCTTTTTTTCTTTTAGAAATAATATAACAGGACATATGGAAGTTAACATATACTGGGTTAAACTCAAAATTTATGATTAATCCACGAGGGAAATAAGGCCCCTAAAAGTGCCCCTAAAACACAAATATTTTAAGTTTTGAGGTAAATGATTTGTTTGGGGGTTTTTTTTGTTTTTTTTTTTGTTTTGTTTTTTGGAGATTTAAAAGAAAAGAAAATGGTGAATACTGTGAGTGAGAATTCTGAGTTGCAGTTACTTAAAATATTTGAGTTGGCTTAATCAATCATTTTAATTTAACTGTAATCAAAGAGCACAATATATAATATTTAACCTCTGATAAACCCCAAATTGTGGCACTTGATTATCTCAATATTTTTGAGTGCTGCTGACATATTCAGGTTTAAACTGTAGAAAAGGTTTAATAAATGAAAAATGATACAGGCCCAGTATAGAGTGATGGGAAAGTCTGTGCTGCCTGTCACTGAACCTGAGTGACGTAGAAGAGTGTAAAAGTCATTTTTAGACCCTAAATCCTCAGCTTCTTTTAAAACCATGTTGTGCTTTTCTTTAAGGATTACACTGTGAGGAGATTTCAGGCTGGTGAGTAATGGTTTAATTTCATACTACCCCAGCAGTGGCATGCCACAATTAAACTGAGGCTTTCTCCTCATTTATTATATACAAACAGCAGTAATGAATATGTGAATGCAGCAAGTGTCATATAATATGTATGATGAATACGGTTGGCATGCGGGTAAAGAGCATTAATGCTTTATGTGTTGCCAGGGGTGTTTGTGAGGAGCTGACAACATACAGCTCTGGGGCCGCGTGAACAACAGGAAAAGCTGTTTTAATCCACACAAGCAGACTCACTTTATTTGTCATACATTGTAAATACAGAGGAATTACAGCACAGGACAAAGCAAGCCAAAAGGATAACAAACCTGCATTGAACCAATGCTTCAAGTGTTTGTAAGTGAACAACTGAATTTGGCATTTTTCCTCAGATTTTTTTTTTTTTTGCATATTTTATCTCATTTAAAATGATATTTTTCTGGCTTTGCTGCTGAAACATGCTTCACCTGTAACAAGAAACTAGGGATGTGCGCGATTAGTTGACTAAACTTTTAAAAGTTGCCACCCTTGCTAGTTGGCACCATAAATACTAGTCAGATAAACTATTTATCAATATTTTATTCATGTACAATGCCAGTTAACTGTTGCTCGTAGGGTATTATGCAGCCACCCACCACTAGTCGGGGCTGTACCCCCATCAGACAGCAGCCTGCGAGGGCCTATGCAACACTGGATGTTTTTATCAGCCAAGTCAGACACATGACAGCTCGTAAAACCAGCGCAATTTTTGTCAGTGTTTTGAAGTAGAAAATGTCATGTGACCACATTCAGTGTAGACACGGACATTAACCTGCAAGAAGAGCAGCTGCTGCTGCTGCTGCTGCTGCTGCTAGCACTGCTAACTTTAGCCACACTGTGTGTCAGCCTGGCGGCTAACGTCAGCTCAGGGTAAACACTGTGATCCTCTTCGGTCTGAAAAGCTGAAGCATTTAGTGATCTGTTGTCGTGTTCATATTGCACGGTGAAAAAGTGCAATATTTCACCAGTATTTAAAACAACTTGGCAATTGTAGACTGTGATTAATGCCTTTAAATGGCTCTTAATACACAGTATTTTTTCAGACCGTGTTTAACATTATTGATTAATAAATTGTGCTCAATTGTAACTGGTTTTTAAGTGTTTTCACTTTAATTAGTCGCTAGAAACATCCCTAACAGCAACACACTTACTGTAATTGCAAAAAGAAGCATCAAGTTAGGATTAAAGCACTGGGCCAATCAGCAATGCAGACGGCATCTTTGGAACATGTAGTCAGATCAGCTGGATGCACCGACAAAGACAACCCTGGGAGGAGTGGAGGAGAAGAGCCATGCTAACCAAGCATGGACTTTAAGGCTTCTTCTGTCTAATGTCCAGTCAGGATTCCAGCAGGACAAGAAGACTCTGTGTTTACACTGATGATGCTTCATGCTCAAACGCAATTACACTCTGCTTTAGCAGGAACTACCATAGAAGCATGTCTGTCAATGCGATAGCAGCACAACTGTGCAAGTACAGGTGTGTAGTTGAGATCAACGTTGACATCATTATTTATGAGACATTTCTTTAAAATAGATTCTAAGAGAAAGATTCTACCATTATCTCTGTGCCCTAATACACTGGGCCTTCAATAATAGCCCCCTCTACTGGCCATTATACATATACAGTACCATGCATTTCACTCCACCAGTATTTTCAGGGTTTCCTTGATAGTTCAAATAAATATGAATGGTACTAGGCCTTTAATACAGTTAACTTTACCAATAACAAGAAAATAGTACCACAGCAGGACTTTATTTTGGGAAAAGCATTTGCAGACTACATAATGGCCACTTATGGCAACATCAGAAGAAGGATCAAGTGTGTGCACATCCAGACAAAAATATTCAGGTGCAAGATAAAAATATCACTTGAGGGCACAAAGGAGAAAAAGTCTGCACGCTGTTAGGCTACAAATAAATATTTTAACCATGTTTTGGGACATTCTACTTAAAAGCAACACTTTGATGAACAAGATCTTCATCAGACAAAGGTAGCAGTCAACTCCAGTCACTCTCACTGCTGATCAGGAGAGGAAGAAACCACACAGTTTAATAATTAGCTCTTTTACACGTGTCTTGCTTTGAAAGAGGTTCCACCGAGATTTGAACTCGGATCACTGGATTCAAAGTCCAGAGTGCTGACCATTACACCATGGAACCACTACACAGACTCTGTAAACAGTTTCTAAATGACCTCTCAGAGGAAAGGAACACTTCAGAATAAGATCTTGTCTTTGTGTAGTCTGTGTCTCCTAGACATAAATGATCTCAGTATGAGATTTATGACCATATTCTCATACTTCTTAAATTCGGCTCCTCCGCTTTTGTCTTGAGACTAATTTAAGCCCAATGAGGATCTCAAAATGTCCTTTTTTGTCTCATTGCACTGATCTTAAATTTGTCTAATAATCAGCTCTTGAAATAAACATGAGATCTAAAAGAAAACTCGGTTGTCTTAAATGAGATCTTAAATTTGTCTCAGTGGTCAAATCAAAGTCTTGTTGCTGCATCAAGGAGAAACCTCTGAGCAAAATCAGCAAAAGAGCTCTTGCTTTTCTTTTGTTTCGCTCCTTCTTTCTCCTACTGGGGGGTTTTAGAAAAAAGAGATGAGACTTCAGACAGCTCAAGATAAGAATCTCATTAATTTCTCATAAGACAGAGAAAAGACAATTGTGAGAAACAAAATTTTCCTCTGGGATGGCCGAAAATGGGAAAAGTGGTGGGGCATAAATGGAGCTGAGGCAGCTACTTAGCAGCTAGCCGTCTGTGACAGTACACACCACAAAAGCAACCATACCCTGAATTATGCATAATTTTAAGCCTTACTCTAATTGAAGTTGTGTTGTGTTTAAGTGAGTTGTATAAAAACATCACAGCCCATATACGTAGTTAGAGAGCTATAGAAACCAAAACCGTATTCTGTACCAGGCTGTAAATATGTTGATTTCTGTGGTAAGGTTGGGCTTGTTAACGCAGGAGCTTTGCTTTTGGAGCCTCAAGTGAAGAACTTCTGGCACTTCAGCACTGGCTTCACTTTTCAGCAAGGAGGCCTTGGAACAGATTTTGTTGTAGTTTTCTCCATCAGCATTGTTTTACTTGTTAAAGGCTTTAAATCAGGTTCCACCGAGACTTGAACTCGGATCACTGGATTCAAACTCCAGAGTGCTAACCATTACACCATGGAACCACTACACAACTTTGTCAAACTTTTGCACTATGCTTAGCTTTCACTTGAAGCTCAGGTATTTAACCCAGGTTAAGGGTTATCAGGCCCAAAGGTATTGAAGACAGTCGAAACATTGTGTTTATTTTAATGTGCTTAAAGCTAGCTGTTAGCTAGCTAATGTTTCATTCACTTAAGAAAAACAGTTGCAAAAATGGATTGAGTCTTTTACAGATTCTGATTAAATTAATGCATTTTGATTAGTGCTGTCAAAAATATCGCGTTATTAACACATTAACGCAAATCAATTTTAACGGCGTCATTTTTTTTTATCGCGAGATTAACGTTCATTGTGACCAAGTGAACTTGTAGTTTTTATAAGCTGTGGCCACGACGACGACTCTGCAGCCGCCACATTAATGTGTGTGCATTTCACAACACATCATGTAGTGAACGGCTGCTCCACCCTAAGGCTGGTAGGTAGTGTATTATCAAGGTATCAATTATTTTAGGCAGAAAGTATAATTTCAGCACTATCAATAATGAACAATATTGACTGAACAAGCCACACTTGATCTTCGTTAGACTGACTGAACAGCCTCAAAGAAATTATATTTTACAATTCTTCATATTTTGTTATAACGAAATTCGTTAATTCGGTGCTTTTAAAGTCATGACACGGATCACTTACTTTGTTTGCGGTCAGACGTTACAGCGTCTCCATCAAGGCTGCACGGTGTCGCTGTGTTAGATGCAGTCGGCTTAATACGTAAACTCAGTGGTCACAAATTAGAATTATATATATTACAAACAACCTTTCATTCATCTATGTTTGGATTGGATTCTTCGGGAGATTTTAGCGTCTGAAATGCATTTAGCGCATTTCATTACCGCCAGCTGATGGAGGTAAATCCGTCCGTATGCGGCATCTCTGACAATATTTAACACAGAGGTAATTTGGAAAAGTATGAATCTAGTGCATTAAGTAGTGTGAAATATAACACTACACGTTGTTTTCAATAAAAAAAACATTTGCACAAAGCAAGCCTATCCACTTTTCCATGTTGATAAGAGTATTAAAATGATAATTCAAGGGACATTTATAAGAGATAAAAATGTGCGATTAATGTACGATTAATCACGAGTTAACTATGACATTCATGAGATTAATCGCGATTAAATATTTTAATCGATTGACAGCACTAATTTTGATATAAAAATCTGACCCAACTCCCTGGGCACAAAAATGGCCATCCATTCTTCTTCTGTGTTTTGTTTTGTTGGTTGGCTGACTGGCTGAGTTTGAGGAAGGACAGCATACTTAGCCCTTGAAAACTTTTCAAAAAGAGGGCCACTGAAAACCATAAAGGGCTTTTCAAACTTATAAACATATTTGCAGCTCTGCACTATCCTTAACCCTAGTTAACATTGGGCTGATCCTTTTTCACATATTAGGTCTTTTCCACACTGCAATTAACCCTACGCTAAGCGAGCTGTTAGCACTAGGCTAAGAAAAGGTTTCACACTGGCACAATCCTGGAACATTCCAGTGGGCGTGGGTTAACCCTGACTTAACCCAGAGCTCAAAGTGCCAGTGTGAAATGGGGCTAAAAGAACAGAGTAGTCCAGGAACATTATAAAAGGTTCACATCAGTTGGTGTATCAGCAGATATGGGAGCGGGTCTAATAGAAGTGTAGTGTGAATCATATAGCCCTGGGTTTAGCTTAATCCTGGCTTAACAATATGTGTGTGAAAAGGGGTTAAATTAGTCCAAGGCTGAGTCCTAGCCCAGGGTTAAGAATGCAATGTGAAAAGCCCTTAGAATGTTATTTTTAGCTGTGGGTTTAGTTGATTTTCAGGGGATAACCCCACAAACTCAGGGCTGACCCTGCTCTGGAGCAGGACCCACAAGCTCTAGGCAAAAGTTTGGGTTAGCCCACTTTGGAATGGGCCAGTATTGTGCCAGTGTGAAAGTTCTCTTAGCCCAAGGCTAAGAGAGTTCTTGGCCAGCAGCTGTCTTAGCCTGTGGCTAAGTGCTGTGTGAAAAGCCCTTAACTGGGTTAAAAGGCTCCTAACATTTAACATTTAATATGTTGTGGGTTTAATTCCATGAACAGACACATGAAACTACCAAGACAGCACTCTGTAGTTCTTTTGTCCTGCCTACAACATACACTGCCTTCTGCTGTGGTTAACTTTATATAACTTAGCATAACATCACATTAATATCCAGAGTGAACAAGTGAAGCAGAACTGTCCTCTTGTCCCATAATTAGGCTCAGACAGTCAGCTCACTGAAGTCTCCATGAAAGATGGAAAAAAGAGGTTGCAGTGAATCCCTGTCACACATCGCAGCACATCCTAGTTTTCCATTCAGCATTTCATCAGAAGACAAAGCTGCTATAGTTCTATAAGTGGGCCATGGTGCTTCTAGGACTGGAGGCGATGGGATTACCCAACGTTAAAAATAAAAAAAGGGGCTCATTACAGAACTTTGGGTGGAAGCAGTCTGTGATTTTTTCATTTTTTCATTTAACGGGGGACAGCCCAATGGGAGCACTTTTCCAGCACAGACGTTAGTGAATGATCATAGAAATATTATATAAATACTGCAGGGAGCAGTGTGTCTCTGTCATCCTCTTGCTCTTCTGTGACTGCAAGTTGTTACTTGTCACCTCATAAAGGTGACCTGACTCTATAGTTTATATTATAAAGTTTAGAGAATATTTTAGATCCAAGACAAATTATTTAGCATCTAAGAAATATTATTGACAGTGTTAACTGTCTGTCTGTAATCTGTAACACTAGAATGTTTTCTGCAATAAACCTGCAATTGATGGCACATGGTAGCATGTATGTGCAGGCATGCAGTAGCGGTGCACACCGGAAAATAGGGCTCCTCCAAAAGTCACTGTAATTCAAACACTGAACAAAAGCACTGCAAGATGAGATGTTGTGTCCACTGCTTACACGCAGAGAGACATCTCGATGGGGAATACAGCCGTGTTGTGATGCCAATGCATCCTATTGAGAAGGAAATGCAGCTGCAGCGTGTAGCAGCTGGAAAGCTACAGTTCTTACGGGTGCTGGAAATCCTTGAAAACACTTGAATTTTGATGTAGTGTTTTCAATGAGTGAAAAGTACTTGGATTTTGGGTAAACTGCTTGAAACTGCTTGAAACTGTTACTGCATTACTTTCATACAAAATCACTTTCTGACTGAATAGTTCACTTTTTAGATAAAGAAATGAAATTAGTCAGAGAGCCCAATTTCTTTTACATGAATTGAAGACAACTCTGCTTGACTCTCCCGTGCAACATAAGTTTGATTGTTCGTAGCATCTGAATAACATCTGAATAATAGTGTTTTAATTTGACTTCATAAAAAGTGTAGGAACACTGAAGCTATATATTTTTCCCAGGAGGAGTTGATAAAGAGACATGTAGTACAGAATGAATAGTGGATACGACTCTAAATGAAAGACCATGTGGCTGAATGTGTGAAAATTAAACTGCTTTCCAACATATCAAGTTGAGGTGTACTCTTTGCACACATGTCAATCAAAAATAGAAACTGAACTGAGCGCAGCTTGTTTTATTCCCTCGGTCTGTCCTGCTGGTCTGTCTGGGTGGTCGAAAGATGTGAAAGATGTGTGCATTGCTGCTTGTCTCAAGGTCTGCTGCTCTTTAATCCAAATGACACACAATGTTTCAGCAATCGAAATGAAAAAATAAAAATAATAATCTTTTTTTTTAAAATGTTGATGCTTCCAGTTCCAGTTTCTGCATGAAGAACCAAGCCTCTTGTATTTTCTGCGCATGGTAGCAACATTCTAGTGCTCTACAGCAGCAATACATGAACCTTTCTGACTCTGCAATGTCACAGTGCTGTTGCCCCCAACATTGTTACAACAAGTAACTCTTTTATCTGTCACTAATTTTAAGTTAAGTTCCACCGAGACTTGAACTCGGATCACTGGATTCAAAGTCCAGAGTGCTAACCATTACACCATGGAACCACTACACAGCTTTCTAAAACTTTTGCAAAATATTGCAACATTTTTTGACTCTGACAAAAAAATATGATTATAGAGAAGCAAAGCCATGCACCTTCTGCTGTGCCCCATGCAAACTTCAGGGTACAAAACAGTAGTCTATGGTGAGAGACAAATCTTTCTGATCAGGCACAAAAACTACTTGCTTAAGATTAGGCCAGTATGTCTAAACTATTCCATGAAGGGCCGTGTGGCTGCAGGTTTTCGTTCCTACCAAGCCGGAGCACACCAGGCTCAACTCGTTTAATCAACTGATTAGTCGAGTCAGGTGTGCTGTTGGCTGGTTGAAGCAAAAACTTGCAACCACTTGACCCTTTGCGGAATAGTTTGGACATACCTGTTTTAGGCAATGAAACTGCTTGCGTAGGTTTAGGAAAAGATTGTGGTTCGGGTTAAAATAACCTCGTTATGTATGTCAGCGTGACGGAAATGACATCACTCGTGTGATGGAAGTAACGCGATGGATAATCACATCTGTACCACCGTTTTAAATGATCGTTTACTTTTTGTTTCTCTCAGGACTTGAACCACAGTCTCCTGGGTGAGTCCTGTGCTTGTTTGAATCATCAATCCACCCCCACCTACTCCAACTGCAGACTTATAATTCTCCTGTCATACTTACAACATCCACAAGGGGACTCCAGTTAGCAAAAAACAGACAAACTTTAGCGTATCACTGACGCCCATCCTTGCCTGCCTGTTTCTCTGCAGATGGGAGGCACCATGTACAACACGGGGAAGCACGTGTCCCTGCGACCGGACAAAGCCCACCTGGTGAACATCTCGGGGGGCCCGCTGGGTTACAGCTACAGGCTGGAGGAGGTCCGCCTCCATTTTGGGAGCGAGGACTCCCAGGGTTCAGAGCACCTCCTCAACGGACAGGGCTTCCCTGGAGAGGTAAGAGACAGACACACATCTACATGAACACATCTACATGTAGCCAACAGAGCAGTGAATCCTAACAGGCTGATAAGATAATTGCTGACAGCAGACGGAGAAGCAAGCTCATAATGATTAATGACTACATGGTTATATTATCCCAGATAAACACACGCGCGCGAGTGCGAACACACACGTGAAATAGAAAAATGTACACACAACACCTACACAGAGTAAGTTTTTCCCAAAACAGTCATTTCTCATAATGAGGAAAACTTTTTATGCGAGTTATCGTTGTCTCTGAGCTCACTTCAGAGCTTGTTATCAGCCTTGAAACGAAGTCAAACCTGCTTGTCAGAATTGGAAAGTGAATTTTTTTCTTGTCTTTGTGGAGTTTTGGGGCTGTGTGGAGATTCTCTGAGCTTCTCTGTCTTGACAATGATCACAACGCTGCATTTGCTTTGTAAATGCACTCCATCTAAAGAGACACGCGGAGACGTTAAAAAGAAGCAGTTAACGTTTGAGATGGGTTTGGGATCGCATTTGTGTTTCTTCTGTACGTCTGCCAGAGAGGTTTTGGAGGAAGGTATTGGAGTCAAAATTTCATGGGCACAGCAGAAAAACTAAGAACTGTAGATAATTGAGGATGAGGCCAAGTTTATGAGCCCTGTTAACAAAGTTGTCTTTACCAGCCTGTGGATGACCGGCTGAAAACTGATTTCCCAAAAACAGTGACCAAATGTAAAGGCTGCCCAAACACAGTCAGACTCAAAGATAATTCAACCCACTCTCACTCCCAACATGTCAAGTACTGCAGCTCGTTCATTGGTTCTATGCTTCAAACAATGACATTGTAGGAACCTGGCATCATTTCTTGAAGCATTCTCTAGCGTTGCTTGTCTGTTTCACGTTAATTAGAGTTCAAATTAATGCTGAATGTTCACCGATTAAGTAGGTGTCTGTTTATAAGTCATAAGAAATCACTAATAATCTTGTAAAAGGAGTTAAATGTGTATGATGGTTAAATTGAGCAAAATGTTAATGCAGTTTGGCAGGCAGTGAGGCTGGGAATTGGAATCGTTCATTTACAATTTTGTGCGCACTCCTGCAGTAGTTCCTGCAGCCTGCAGAGCTTCTTTGAGTTTGGGGAGGAGGGGGGCGAGGGGAAACAATTTATTTCAACCACAGATCAAACATTAAAAAGGATATTCACCTATTTAATGTACAGTCTTCGGCTTCCACTCACTGTTTGGACCGCTGTATGTATTTTTGCATGCACAATAGCTACATGTTTCTCCTTTGTATGTTTTCAGAGTGTATAATCACCTGAAAATAAGAATTGTTGTGTTTTTGTTACCTTGCTCTGAGCCATTCATATCATATCATATATATACCTTTTCTCATCCAGTGAAAATTGAAAATGTGTTCTTTTCATTCCTCGAGTTGGGCTTGTAACGCTCTGTGTCACTGTGCCTCTCTTTCAGGTCCAGCTGATCCATTATAACCAGGATCTGTACGCCAACTACACCGAGGCTGCTAAGAGCCCTCATGGCATCGCTGTGGTCTCCATCTTCATAAAGGTCAGCATGTCCTGGGAGGGAGGACAGTGAAACACAATGAGGGGACGCTTAAGGAACAAATACATCTGTATTAGATTTTATTGGATGATTTAAGTTGCTCATAACATATGGTAGATTTAAAACCTCTCAGTAGTGGATTATGGATTGTCATTATACTAATATGAGGATTGCAGTATAGGAGAAAGAGTGCAACGTTTCAATCCTTAGGCTACTTGCTACATGTTTTACAGCACTGTGTGTGTGTGAGAGAGAGAGTGTGCATGCATATGTGTGTGTGTGTGTGTGTGTTGTACTGTGGGTTGTGATGAATATTTGATCTCCCTTCTCTCTTTGTCATCTCTCAGCTCTCTGAAAACTCCAACTCCTTCCTCAACCGCATGCTCAATAGAGACACCATCACCAGAATCAACTACAGACGTAAGACACAAACACCTCTCTCTTTCTCTATCAAACACACACACAGACACACACTCCGTCTGTGTTTTGTCCCTAGACAAGCTAATTCTGCTTTGAACCTGTACAGGGCTGCATCTTGTTCTTGGAGTAAAAAGAGGTCTTTAAATCAGCTGTAAATAACCTGTTTGCTACATAATATGAGATGATTCAGCCTGGTATCACACCGACAGGGTCACGTTTTGCCTCTCTGAGGTGTGAAAAGTACTCCTGTTCTCATTCTGTGGTCAACTTAGCAATAATACATATGCAAAATCCAGTTGGACTTTCAAAATAAAGCTTACTAAGAAACATTTCACGTCATTTGTAGTTTGGTTTAACCTGACACACCGGTCAGCTTGTTACACAGAAGTCTTCCTTAGAAACAGTTTGGGAAAGGGCAGGCACTTTCAGAAAAAACACTCAGCAGGTGACTGGATGAACCATCTGTGTGTCACATCTAACATGGGCTAACTTCAGTCAGTCAGATCAAACTCTTGCCAAAGCTGGTTAGAAGAAAAGCGAAAACATATTTTCCATCAGTGTTGTTCTTTGCTCTTCTTTCAATGAAGAAACACTCTCCAGTTCTGATATAACTGATGATATCACAGTGTCTACCATAGCCGCAGGAAGTAGGGGTGCTGGTGGCGGTGCAGCACCCCAAAAATGTATTTACCCAAAAATAAATACATGAAATATAGTGGGAAAAATGCTAAAAGTAAACTGGAAACATTAATCACTATAAATGGTTGCGGTCTGGCTTAATGTTCATTATACAATTTGTGTCATGCTAGTCACATGACCACACATAAGGTCAAGTGTCACGTCCGGTCACTCACGCATCGTCAGCACTGACCACCGCGATGGCGCAAAAAAGAATTTTTGACTTCTCTGGGAAGCCTCAGAACAAAAGGAACAGCCTAGAGTTGGAGGAGGCAGACTCACAGCCCAGCCCACCCACCCTGAAAATGATCAAGACAGCAGCAGCACCCCCAGATTGTGACTCCCGGGACCGGGACACTTTTCTCTTCTAATGCTGCTGCCGCGCAGCACCTTTACGCGCGGAGTTCAGTTCCACAGTTACATGGACAGCAGCTGTGACAAATTGTTTACCGTTGACAAGGTGATCAGCACCATGGACAGTTATACAGACACATTGTTTGTTCTGGTTCCATTATGTATGTCCCTTTGTTGTGTAAGTAAAGATTTTTGCAGTCTTAATTACTGTGCGGGTATTTTTTTAATCATTATTATCAATGCAGCGAGTTGCGAGTGCAGCGCAGAGCTTTTTTTTCTCAGCCCCCCCTGCTGAGAATATGTTCCCGCGGCTATGGTATCTACACTAACTGCTTCCATGGATGTTTCTCGCTGTCGTCACACCTAAAACACCTGCAGCTGCCAGCGCACCCTCCTAGGACCCTGATTTTAGTGGGCCACTTTTGGCGTGGACACAAACGGATAACTTGAAGACAGATTCTTACATGATCTCGCAAATCCAGCTGCTGTGCAAGATAAAGCTTGGTTAGGTTTGTGCAACAAAACTAATTGGTTAGATTTAGGAAAAGTTACCTGTGTGGCAAAACGTGACAAGTTATCCTTTAGTCACTGTGTCAAACTCGTTTTATTTGACCAGAAAGAGCTTACAAAAAATGTAAGTTGCATAGTAAAATTCTATGCTCTGTTGTAGTATGGTGTCAATAAACTACATGTCCCAGAATGCGTGCATCCAGATGTGTAGGTGCGTTAGAGATGAGCCAGGCCTGCACAACGTTGATGATTCTCGATCGCTGCACAATGCATGCTGGTTAGGTTTGTGTCCATCTTGATCCTGACTTGCTCTGATGTCATGCACATGTGGGCAATGATAACCTCACGAGATCGAGGCGGCTGCAGTTTTTAGAGCCAGGTGTTGCAGCTGTTCTCCACTGACTGCCATCACCTGGCTGTCACCTGATCGGTGACCTCACAGGCTCTGATTGGCTCTTAATTTTGTCAAACACCACATCTTGTATACAATCCTAATTTTCTGTGTAATTGTGATATTTAACATTAGACATATTAGTCTTATGTTGTGCAATGACGTTTTAATCTGTTAACAAGCAGATAGTTTGTGGCTGATAATAATAAAAATATGCCTTATACATGACTTATCAAACCAGCAGTTACAAAGTGCTTTATGAGACAAAAGAACAGATAAAAGAACAGAGGATCATGTGACAGTAGGAGGATCTCTTCTATTTCAACTTCAATCAGCGATCAAGAGCACTTTATGTCTTCAGCTATGAACGTGATCTGCAGACTACAGGTAACCTACAGGTGATCTAACAGGATGTTAGTGTCTCTTCCTGTATTTTCTCTGAAGTCTGCAGGAAACTGTCCGACTTGACTGCAGCTTTTTGTCTCAACCTCCTGCTGCGGCCGACTGATCTCGTCTACTCTCCAGGCGGGGCACAGTTCATCTCGAATAAGCCCGTTGTTATCCACACACTGTTGCCATGTAGTTACTAGATATCAGAATACACAAGATAGATTCTCAATATCATACAGCTGTTCCCAGCGCTCCAGCCAAATGATTATAGCTTGTAAAATCAATAGTAGCAACCTTGCAAAATGCAGTCATTTCATTTTTAAGCAAATATACACTTTGGTTTTTAAACTTGCTTGTAGGCAACACAAGCTGAAACAACCTTTAAGCACTGCTGGGTCGTTCTTTTGGTCACATACAGATGCTCTTTGGATTCTTGAGGTATTTTGTGCTTATTCTTCAGGTTAAGGGCTCATTGCATGGGTGAAACATTCTCTCTTTATTTCACATTTTATGTGGGAGGGTAGTTCCTCGTTCAGGTGCAGGCCTCCAGCTCAACTCATTAGTGTAACACAGCATAGGAGTGACTGACCCTTGATGAGGACCTGTGTTGGTTGATGTTGTTTGTAGCCTACACTTTTTTAAAAAAGTGAATACATATATGTAGTCTTAACTCTTTCCCCGCCATTGACCAGATATCTTGTCAAATAGCTGTTTTCACTGTGAGGCAGTAGGAGGCTCTGTGATGGATCATCTGACAAAAAAATTGTCACTCAAAACGGAAGGCAACCACTGGAATTGAAGAGCAGAAGAAGAAGCTGGTGCTCTCTAGCGTGAAAGCATCGGTGTGCATCTGCAGATCCGCAGGTCAGAGATCATCATGACCCGGCCTCAGGGTGGAGTTGCTCACGCTGCAGCCTCTGAGAGTCACACCGCAGCAGGTCAAAGAGTGCTGTGATCCAGGCACAGAGCAGGGCTGCTCACACCGCAGCCCCTGGGACCCACGCCGCAGCCGGGGCAGAGAGCACTCCAGCCCCCGGGCCTCTCAGACAGACACACACACACACAACGTTAACCACACTGGTGACAGTGATGTCAAACAGGTAATATAAAGTTCTAAAAAGCCAAAAATAAAAATGTGAAGCTGATATTCTGCTTAAAAATGTCTCTTTCACAAAACATTGTTTTCTCACTTTTTTGTCTGAAAATTAGATTTTTTTATGCAACCAACCAACATTCAAGTGCTTATAAAAAAAAAAGAATGAGTGAAGCTAAAACAAAATGTGTTTTTGTGTTTGAAACTAGAAAATCAGTTCTTTCTTTTGATATATTTTAACATATTCATAGAACTGAATATTCTGTGGGTGTTGAAAAATCAGTGAATTTTGTCAAAAATGCTGGTGCTGGCTGGAAACTTTATTGAAAAATGCTGGCGGGGGAAGAGTTCATTTACAGCCGGTGCTTTGAAGATAATCATAATGCTGATGTGGCCTCCCAGAAGAGAGGAAAACTTCAAAATATGATCTTGTCTTTGTCTAGCCTGTGTCTCCTAGACATAAATGAGCTCAATTTAAGACCAATATGAGTCTTTGACCATTCTCTCATACTTGTTAAATCTGGCCCCTGAGAAATAGCCTTTGTCTCGCCTTGGCCCGAGACTAATTTGAGCCAGATTGAAGATCTTACAATGTTCTTTTTTTGTCTCACTGCACTGATCTTGAAATTTGTCTTCAATAATCAGCTCTTGATATAACAGTGAGATCTAAAAGAAAACTCGGTTGTCTCAAATAAGATCTTTAATTCGTCTCAGTGGCCAAATTAAAGTCTTGTTGCTCCATACGGTCATGGAGACACCTCTGAGACATCTGTGCGCTCAGCTCTGCTTTTCTTTTGTTTTGCTCCTTTTTTTTTGAAGAAACAGATGAGACTTCAGTGAGTTCTAAATAAAAATCTCATTTATTTCTCATAAGACAAAGAAAAGACGATTGTGAGAAATAAGACTCTCCTCTGTCCTGCTCTTGTCTATTTGATCGGCAGGTCTATGACCTGCTCTGCTGTGAGAGTCTGTCTCTTCTCTGTCCAAAAAAGCCTCGATTTCAAACAAGAGCCTTGTTGGCTGTCACACCTGTCGATGTAAAACGGTACAATTAAAACTTCTTTTACTCTTTTACCCTGATCTTTTCATTCTTCCACATGCTCCTCAATCGATTACAAATCTTCTGCACTTCCTGATGAATCATGAACTGGATTATTAACCTCCATCAAAGGTGCTTGTGTTTGTAGTCCCCAGTGCTTGTTTGTTTGCAGGTTATCTCAAAGTTGTGTTAACATCTTTGAACTTTAGGAAACTTTAGCGTAAAGTTAGGCTGTGAATGCACGCTTGAAATTTCTTGAAGGATTTATTTCAAAGATAAGGCACGTCGGCAGTTCCAACAGCTGTCAGCGGAATCAGACAGTAAAGTCGGCAGCAAACTGTCAGTAATGGCAGAGTTTTGGATGGAGGAAAGGGAGGATCACCTCATCAATCTGTTTGAGGAACAGGCCCTGTCTGTATGACACAAGGCTTAAAAGTTAAATTTACTGCTAAACTGACAACTTCACTGTTCTTCAGTGCTTGTGATTCTACCAGCAGCACGTCTCAGAAGCAGCTCTCCGCTCTGCGCATCAAATATGAACCAAGTCTGTTTTCGATGGATGTCGCGTCAATCTGCACAGCGCAGATCGAGCGGGCAGGAAGTTGCAATCTGGTCACTTTTCAAAATAAAACACCCACTGGCAGACTCCTGATCATATAATGGAAAAAAAAGAAACAATCAGTTAAAAAAATCAAGGAAAGAGGACAAAATCAACAAAATCTGAGTCAACATAATCAGCCGGGTTGAAACACTTAGCTTCTGAAACGCTGCTGGTGGGACAGTATGGAGGACGGCTCAAAACTGTGGCGCAGTAAAATCAATGAGTAACCCCTCATCCAAGAACACCTCAACACCTCTGCTTCAAAAAGTATAGATGAATCTTCATACACATATGAAGATATAAAAGAAATTTAAATAATAATGAGGTTATAATGAGCTGATCATATAAATAACTGATAAGTAACTTCTGACAGTGGTGAAATAAGTCAGTCTGTTTACTCAGAGTGTCAGAGGGAAGAGTTGTAGAGTCTGATTTGCATTTTGGTGGAATCAGTCTCCCACTGAATGTGCTCCTGAGGTTAACCAGCATGTCATTCAGTGTGTGGGAGACATTGTCCAGGGTGACATGTAGCTTAGACAGCATCCACCTCTCTGACACTGCTGTCAGAGAGTCCAGCCCCACCCCCACAATGTCACTGGCCTTGCAGATCAGTGTGTAGAGTCTGCTGGCGTTCCTCCACCCTCAGCCTGCTGCCCCGGCACACAGCGGCGTAGAGGATAGCACAGTAATCCAGCAGATGTGGAGGGACCTCAGCCGCCTCAGAAAATAGAGGCCTCTCTGGCCCTTCCTGTAGAGGGCGTCAGTGTTCTTTGTGCAGTCCAGTTTATTATCAGCGTGTACCCCCAGGTACTTATAGTCCTCTACAATGTCCACACTGACCCCCTGTGTGGAGTCAGGGATCATCGGTGCAGTGGTCCTCCTCAGATCCACAACCAGCTCCTTAGTATTTGTCAAGTTAAGCTGCAGATGGTTCTCATAGTTGCAGCAGCACAAAGTGCGAGGGGTCTTGATGAAGAGAAATATAATTTTGAGGGCGTGGTGCCTAATATATCCTCTCAGTCATCACAGCAGAGCTTGATGAGTGTCTCAACAAATGACAGAGCTTCTTCAGGAAATCATGTTTGCTGTTTGGATGGATGGTGCCCGGCGGCACCACGTGAACATGCAGTACCACAAATCTGCAGATGCTGCAGGTTCTTTTCTCTTCAATTAATTAGTACAGTGATCATTAGTACATGATCAAAACAAATAAATAAGATGTTTATATGACCACACCAATAATTCCACTGTATTTCATATCGTAAATGGTTAAATCATACCTTGAAATGTGGCACAACAGGATTTGCTTTGTAATGTATTTCAAGAATAAAACTTGAGCCGCTCATTAAAAAAAAAAAAAAACCTCTGATAGGAGGATGCACAGGATTAATGATCTCCTGTAATCTTATATCTCCAACATAAACAGCAGAGTACCCAGTTATAATGGACCAGTGCGATGCGTGTAGATATGTGTAATGTGTGTGCTTATTCTGTAGCAGCCTGGTGTCGTTTGGACATGATTTAATCAAGATAAACACAGCAGACATCTGTGCGTAATGCACCGCTCCGATCAGAGGCTGCACATTTATCAACACGTCCATCCTGCTGCCATTAGATGGCTGCAGGGATTTAATGAACTGAAGGAGGAACTTCTCATACAGAATAAAGCTGCTGTGGACAACAGATAGAAGAATTGCTCATATTCATTTACAGATCTATGCAGTATTGCGAAATCAGAAAGTGAATGGTGACCAGTTTTCAAACAGAAAAAAAAAAACAACCAAAGAAAACATAAAATGCCTCCATAATGCTCTTTTCATGTAGTCCAGGTCTCCCAAAACCCCGACATGCCGTTCATTTGTGTGTACACACACCATCACACCACACACACCCAGTTCAGACAGTGTGGACATTCATGTGAACGTGGCTCTAAATTAAAGATCTACAGTGAAGATTCATGTTAAAAACATGGTGTAAATGACGTCAGCTTGGCATGTCGGGGCTTTAAGGATTCTGCAACGCTCTTTTACTATGAAACTCCAGCAGTGTTTTGTGAACTAAAAAATTAAACCTGACCTTCAATCAGCGTGAGGGTGAGTAGATAATGACTGAATTATCATTTTTGAGTGAACTATCCCTTTAAATTAATCAGCTTATTTTCATTTTAAGAGTCATTGCTTTATTTTTGCACGATTGCTGCAAGTATTTACTTTCTTCTTCCTCAGAGCCCATGTTAGCCCACAAAACCACCGACAACTTGCTTTCTAATGTGAATGAACCTTCCATCTGTTTTTTCAGTTTTTCCATCAAAGGAGCTCTGGCACTTGAACCCATTCTGTTCAAGATTTCTTGAACCTTTGAAAAAAAAAAAAAGATTTATTTTTGGTTGAAATGCTCTGAAAGGTTCAAAATAAGATGTTCAAATCAGAATGGTACTGGACCCATATTGCTGGAATACACCTGAAGGCTCATTTATGCTGTAAGTTAGATAGACGCACACGGATATGGACGAAGCTTTCTGTTCGTACTCTGCGTTCATTTTGTTCGTACTTATGAACGTTTTCTTAAAGCTTACAGATACAGACCGAACGGAGCAGCATCTTCAGAAGCTGTGGGGGCGGTGCAGCAGTGTAGCCAGTAGTTTAAGACAGACATGACCATAGGACATGATGTTCATTGTCAAATAGGCAGTGAAAAACGTGTTATGATGGTTAATGGCCACAGACCACCTCTGTCTACAACACTGCCTCTGTTCTGACTCTTTCTCAAGAGTTACATTATTACAGCCCCCTCCAGCGTCGCCATGTTTGCTGTCAGAAGCTTTTGACTCTTCTTCTTCTTTGGGCCAACTTTTGACTCTGAGCGGCGCTCTCTAGTGGAGTTATCGTTTAACATTCTTTAAGGGTTATCGTAGGCAAAGGGACTTACTTAGGTTCTTGAAGACGTTCCGTCTCTCATCCAAGAAGCTTCTTCAGTTCTAACTGACTAGTGTGGAGTTTCAGGCATTTAACCTCTGTTGGGGAGCACGTAAAACTCACCAAAACTGTCTTTTGTTAGTCTTTTCCACAATCACCAACTCTAATGTGGGTGTAATAAATCTTTAATTCAGCACATTAGATGTTTGAAGAGTGTGGCTCCACAGACACTCCTCACCCATCTCAGTGCACTTGTCTCTGGCTGAGTGGATGTGTGTATCGAGCCGCTGCAAGAGAGCGTGTTACAGCGCGTTCAACCCATCACCAACAGGCAATAAATTTGTCCGATCGTCCAACCCCGCTGCTGACAAGCTAAGTTAGCTGTGAGTTTTGTCTGTTTATTTCTTTTCTGTGGCAGCAAACACAACACACAGCCTTTCAGTAAGCATTAAGCAACATGAGCTGATCTACACACTTCATGGCTGACTGAGGTGAAGTAACGGCCCCTCAGCAGCGAGCGGTGGAAACACTGAAAACTATGACGATATGGTCATCTGCTATATCAGACATGAATTCATAATTGAATATAATGAATATCTCACCCAGCCCTGACAGACAGATGCTGCCAGAGAGACAGAACAAATACAAACCTTTGAGATCTAAAACTTGACACACTCAGCTTTACTTTCTCTTATAGACAGTTTATTCCCAAAAATGGCAGATCTAGTCTCCACTCTGTTCTGCATACTGTAACACAACAACACACACACACACACACACACACACACACACACACACACACAAATGCATGTGCCTTTTTTATCAGTGTTCCCTCAGCAAGAATGCATTCTTAATTTTTATACAAATCAGTGCTACATTGCCAAAAATCTGTTTTCCAACCTCGGCTGTGAAGATGTACGGCCCTCTGGAGAATTCCCTCCTGTTAATGGGGCTAAACATAGCAGAGCGACACAACCACACACACACGCACGCAGAAACTTGTTTTTGTCATTTAGGACGACATTACGTTGACTTATATTAATTCTCTGGAGACGTGCACCAACCTAAACCATGAGGCAAGTCCTAACCCTAAAAACTGAACAGTTTAGCCTGTGGGAACCAGCAATTTTCTCCTTAAATGAGTCCACAAAATGTGACTGTGAACAGATTTTTGGCCCTAATTAATACGAACCACACACAGACACACATGCACACACACACACAGACACACACAGACACACACAGTCTCTCTTTCTGCTCCAACATATTTATGTTTTTTTTTCTCAGGCAAATCTTTCCTTTTAATTGGTGCAAAAATTATAGATTTATACCCTGATGCAGTGTTATATAACCCACACACATGAACACACAGTCCTGTGGGACATTATACTGACTTGCATTGATTTTCATTCATTTAGCCCAAAGGTCTGCAACCTCAAAGGGGTCGTGTACCTGCAACGATTAAATTCTCTCTTTTCTCTTTTTTTGGATTTGGCATCCATAGCTAGCTTACAAAGACTCAAGACAAGCCAGCGTCAGAATTTAGAGGAAAAAGGCACCGAGTCATAGGGTATGATGTACATTTTAGTTTTTTGGTGTATAGGATGGATATTTTTACAGTAAAAGAATGTAAGAATCAATTTACACTGTAAAAAAAAAAAAGATAGTTGCTACAACTCAACATTTCAAGGCAACATTCTGCAGTGGATTTTTAAGTTTTGAGCCCAGAATTTTTAAGATTGTTCAGACCTATGTTAACTTTTGATAATTCACTTTTCTTCTTTAGATGAACTTGAATCCTTGAGTTTTAGAAACGGTCATATTGAGCTGTGAACCTCAGCTGAACCTGATTTGTCATAATTTTTGTGCCTGATAATTAAATGGTTTTAATTGAAAAATTTTAACCATCATTCATTTTCACTTTAATGAATTTACTGATTGTTAAAAAACATTTGTAATTAATTTCAATATAATTTTTTGCTGAAACCACAGGGAGCCACTGGAAGGTGGCTAAAGAACCACACAAGGTTCCGAAGCCACAGGTTGACCCCCGTCCTAACCCAAGTCTCCACCCTGAAGTTCAATTATTTAAGTTATGGGGACTTACATTTTGTCCCAGTAAGACAGACTGGTCTCCATAACATGAGTAATACACGTCCACACACACAGACACAGGATTCAGTTCCTGTCTCTCCTCTGACAGTTCGTTCCTGTTAATGACTCTGAACATAACGGGCTTTCACACAACACACTGCATCAGTTTAACACTCCCTCTGTGTGTCTCTTCTTCTTCTCTCTCTCTGTAGATGATGCATTCTTATTGATGGGCCTGAACATAGCCGACCTGTACCCTGACACCACGCGTTACATCACCTACGAGGGCTCCATCACCATCCCTCCGTGCTACGAGACGTCCACTTGGATACTCATCAACAAGCCCGTCTACGTGACACAGATGCAGGTATGCGAGCGCGGGGAGAAGTTAACACGACGCAGGGAAAAAAATCAACACACATCCTGTTGATCAGAGCAGAAATGTGATTTATAATATCTGTGCCGGCATAAGCACAAACAGCTTTGAATTGCAAATTACAACTTCATAACCTGTAACTGAAAGCATCTACTTTTCCCTAAGTGCTTTAGATAAAAGAGGCTGCGTTGTAACAGTAATATAATGAAATGCAGAGCATATACACAGTGCACACAAACACACCCATATGTTCAATTACATTCGTCTTTTCATCACAGTCACAAAGTCTGAAAAAATCTTTCTCTTCCTTCTTCTGTGTCCGAACAAAGGAGGAGATTTAGATGATGTAAAATAACTCATTTTTTGAGAATTGGGACAGAACAGTATTTTGACAGGTTTTCGATTTTTTGTCTTTAATTGAGAAAACATATTTTAAAAGATTAAATTCTGGGCTATTAAACCTTGTTGCTCCAACCTCCTACTGATTATACTTTTGAAATTAAATGTAGGCTTTTACAGAGTTGACAGTGCTACATTTTTTAATTTCACAGCATAGTCGTAGTAAATAGCCGTTTCATTTTGGAAAAAAATTGCTCACAGTTCTCTTAATGCTAATCAGAAATACACATTTTCAAATCATAATTCCTGTTTAGCTTTGATTTAGAAGGGCTGTGGAGTTTTTTTTATAGCAACATTGTTTAATGAATTTGTCAAAAAAAGAAAAAAGTGTTAAAGTGTTTGAGCAGCATTTCTGCCTTTTTAAACCAGAAAGTGGCGGCTTCAGCCATTCTGGAGCCCTGGGCGAGATTAGGTTACTGCCTCATCACTAGCCACTCCTTCCACAGTAGAACTATGAACAACAATCACCACAATGGTTTCCACACAATAATATATATATTCAATATTACAATTTAAAACTACTTCTGAAACAAACAAATCACATATCAAAGAAAAAATATTGTTCAGTTTTAGCAACTATCTTTACCTCTCAGTGGATGTGTTGGTGCTGGATGTTTCTGACCTGCAGGCTGTGTTTCATTGGCAGTTTGCTTGATATGATGCTGGATGTTGTTGACCTGCAGCTATATTCAAACATACATTCTGCATACACCACTGCATTAATGCTTTATGTAACTCTGCTGCATATAAAGTTGCATAAACTTTCTTTAATTTGAGAAAGACATGTAGTTAGTAACATAATAATGATGATAATAAAATATCAGTATATTATCAGCTTCACAGAGAGCACAATAATTGGCTGAATTTGGATACTTCACAGGTGTAGATGGGGATCAGATGTCTCTTCTCCAGCAGCTGCATGTTTCCTGAGAACATGTGGACAGTAACAGAGTAGATATATCAGCCTTACAAATAAAAACATGTAACTACAGAGTCAAACAAACACCTGCTGCAGCCTGTTGCACCAGCTGAGTGTACGTTCAAACTTAGCCTGGTTATAACTTCAATTATGAATACATTGTGATTTGTGCATGACTAAATAAAAGCAGTTGCACCGCGGAGAGAAGTTACAACATGAGACTAAATAATCAGCCTACACGTGCCCCCAGGGCAGGTGTAAATCATTCAAATGTACTGATATCAGTCAGGGAGAGCAGCTAGTAGCATCATTATCTCATTTTAATGTTGCTGATCGAACAAACTACTGCAAATGGAACATCTACACACACGTGACAGACTATCAGACTATTTTACACATCTCTTTTCTCCGTTTTCCTCCTCACACACATGAAGCCTGGACCGTTTCATAGTGAAATAGATGTGAAAATACTTGTCTCCCTCTTCACATCTGTCCATCAATCAGTCAGTCTAACAATCCAGATGTGGACTGTCACACACAGCGCACACAGCGCACACAGGCACAGGTCAGGGCAGATGAGAAATTGTGAGGAACAAGGGTGCAAAGTACATTTCATTATTTCTTTTTTATTTGTTCATTTGTTTCCCCAAACCAGAAAATGAGCAAAGGAGGAAAGGCACCTATCAATGATTTTATTTTATTTTTTTTAAGTTTTAAACTTTTTCCTTTGAGGACAACCAGCACCCACCAGAGGTTGGCACCCTGAGCGCCTGTCTATTTGGGGCCAAGCCATTGACACAGGCTATGACGCACAATTTAGTTGATGAAATATTTCTTGATGTATAGGATACATATTTTTACAGTTAAAGAATTTAGCAATCAATTTACATAGTAAAAAACAGTTGCAACAAATCAACATTTCAAGGTGCTGCAAAATATTTTTGAGCTTTGAGACCAAATTTTAAATAGCTTTGCTGACCTATATTCTTTAAGTTGAGATAATTCACTTTTCTTCTTTAAGTGAACATGAATCTTTGAGTTTTAGAAACGCAAAAAAAAAAAAATTACAAAAAATTGATGCCTCAAAATTAAATGGTTTTAATTGAAAATATTAAAATTTTAACCGTCATTCATTTTCACTTTTAATAAGATACAACTCTTTGGGTTTCTGAAACTCAAAGATTTAAGATTATCCAAAGAAGAAAAGTTATTAATTATGTCAACAAAAGATCAGTAGTTGGTAAAAAAATTTCAATTGGGCTTAAAACTCAAAATTCTATTGCAGTACGTTGCCTTGAAAGTTTTCTCAACTTTTTTGTTTTTACAGTGTAGACCTCCAACAATGATAAATGAAAATTAAAATCTAAAAACATAATAATAACACTACTTCATTTCCATATAAATTTTTTGCCAAACTCCCGGAGAGCGCATAAAGCTCCGGAACCACCGGCTGCAGACCCTGGCCTCAGCCTTTTATCTGGCCCTGGATAAAACTGACCCTTTTTATCCCTGATTAAATCATGTTTTTGTAAAAATCTAATGGAAATCTGGGACACAGCATTTCATTAAAACATTTTCATTTTCATCCAAAAAAA
>JAJHUR010072288.1:0-27822 GCA_027495735.1 Lutjanus campechanus
TACACCCTTGACAAATAAAAAGTACTTACTCATATTTTATTCTTTTTTTTTTTTTTTAGAACTGTTGTACAATTTTTTAATCCAAACCACGTCCATGAGACAGTAGCAGCTTCTCTTTTAGGTACAAGCTCCTTGTTTTGTACCATTCTGCCCCCCATGTTTTCTTTGTGTTGCCTTCATGCAGATTTCCTTCCTGCATCTGTGTTGCGCGCAAGGACACAAAGCATCATCCAAATGATAGATATTGCTGTAAAGGTGTCATTTTCAGCAAAATGGAATAAACAATAGAGCGTAATATGAAATTAAAGACAATTTTCTATTGTCACACAATATATATTGTCATATTGCACAGCCAGCTTTAATAACTAAGTTTTAGGTTATTTTTTCACATATTCTATTAACAGAAATTTGTAGAATAATAACAAGATAATTTAGTCATAATGTAACATTGATAATATTTCATTTCAGCTGAATGAAGCACATGAGATGTGATAAAACACTGTGGAAGAAGCTAGTGAATGGACCGTGAGTTCAAAAGATTTTTTTGAAACGCTGGGAAAAATAAACCCATTAAACAGCTGCCTCTGAATAACAACTACACAAAGCATGTGATGGTACACTCACTACCATCATTAATGCACCAACACACCTTCAGACAAAGAGGTGATTGTGTCTCCAGAAAAACCTCTTACTCTTTAAAATCTCGCAAAGAATGTGGTCAGTGTTGCACGAGGGCAGCAGATAGTGGGATTTTCTAAATTCTTGTTGTTTACATGGAATATCCCACACCGTGACAAAAACTCAAAGCATGACTGAAAAATTCCACATTTTGTGGGTCATTTTGTTATTAGTTATGGCGGTTATGGAAAAATATTACTCAAGTCAGGAGGTTGAGCCACATATTCAAAATAGGAAATGAATGGTCTACTATAATCCTCCACTACATTTGTAACCCTCTGAGTGAACAAAACAAGGATCTGTTTTTATGCAAATAAGATGAAAGTACTAGTTTTATGATTTCGCAGCATATTTATGCTACATACTCCCTCACTGGCTAATATGTGATTTTTTTTAAATGTAGCCATATTCACATGCATTTTGTGTTTTTTATGATGTGTTGCTCTAAATGTGAGTGCATTCATTTAAACAATTTTATATAAGTAGGCCTAACTGTTAAAGCATGCTGAACTGCTCAGTTCGTCCTATTGCCCAACCTGAGACACACCACACCTGACCCCACCTCACTTGAACATGCTCTTTTTTATACATGGGCATGTGTTTGAAAACCCCACAGCCAATGAAAGATAACTTCAGCTAGAACTAGAGCTGCAACTATTTAGATAATTGATTAATCGATTTGAGTAAATTTTTATTTTAAAAAGGGAAAATTCTAGCTTCTTTAATTCTTCTTGAATGTGAATGTTTTTTTTGGTTTCTTTACTACTATACCACAATAAACTGAATATTTTTGGGGTGTGGACAAAACAAGACAGTTGAGGACGTTATTGTGGTCTTTGGGAAATGCCGATTGAACATTTTTCACCATTTTCTGACATTTTATAAAACAAAGAACTAGTCAACTAGTAATCGACAGGTTAACCAGTGATAAAAAATAATTATTAGTTGCAGCCCTAGTACCATAATTTCAAACATGAATCAATCCAGAGTTTGACATTAACTAAAACTGAAAATATAAAACTGTTAACCTTCTTTCCTTAAGGCTCATTTATGCTTAGCGTTCACATACTCTGTCCTCTCCGTTAATTTTGTCCTTATTTGTGCGTGTTTTCTGAATGCTTACGGATATGGGTGAAATGGAGACTACCTGTAGTTGTGGGTGGCAGTGTGGCCATTAGTTTAAGTGACATATGACTGCAGGACACAGCAAATAAGTTCATATGTCATCTGGCCACACAGATGACCACCATCTACAACACTGCCTTTGTTTTGCCGCTTTCTCAAGGAGGACAGTATTACAACTTCCTCCAGTGTCACCATGTGTCAGAAACTTTTAACTCTTGTTCTTTGGGGTAACTTTTGGCTCTGGGTGGCACTTTCTAGTGAATGTACTGCTTAACATCCATGCCAACATAAAGGACATATGTGGGCTATGATGGTTACATCATTTGAAGTGTGTTTTCGCATGTAAAGGGGCATAAATGAGCCTGTAGAGTTATGTAGCATTCTGACATAGAAAGTAATAATAAAGATTTAAATAATTATGGACTTTGAAGAATCCATCCAATCTGTAATTTTTCAGTTTTGAAAAATGTGGAAGGTGGTATGGGAGAAAGCTAATTAAATGACCATTTGCATGTGAACTGGGTTTTTCTGTCCCTCCAGGAAGTTGCAATGTTGCAATCACAACAGTTTACACAAATATCACACAGTACTCCTGAATTCTGCACAATCTTGAAATTTTGTCCAGTCACCACAACTTTTCTGCAAATTTGACCAATCATCATAGCTTCCTGTAAGTTCTGTAAACACGGGTACTGAAAAGAACCAGGTTTATTATTGTTGTTGATATTTATTAACTCCCCTGCGGCGCACTTACAAATTAATATTTCCATTTTTTTAGTCTCAATCTTTGTGGTAAAGTTACCTTGAAGACTCAAAACAGAGTGCAGTCTTATTCTCCCTGGAACAAGTTGCCATTGATTTTTAATGTATTAACAAAAAAAAAATTGAAACTTTTTTTTGCAACTTTCACTTACACTTGCAATTTCATTGCAAAAATGCCTTCAAAGGTTGCAACATTCATTACAATTTCTTAGAAAAGCTGCTGTGAAATCAGACATTTTAGGCCACAAAGGAAATCCTGGAGGGACTGGCTTAACCCAATTTCTCACAGTACTCTGGTTTCTTGTGTGTATAGCTGAAAGATTTTACGATCCAATTTTAGTGTAACTTCACAAATATCTTAAATGTTTTCCATCAACATCATCAAATGTTTTTCACTATTCTTGTTAGGTACTCAATAAGTGAAGGCATCCAAGTGGATTGCTTACTGAAGGAACCAATGGAGGGTAAAAGTTCAGGACCTTCATGCTCTGGCCTCAATCTGGTGGCACATCCTCGAGCGAAAAGCAAAGTCTGGAAGTACTTTGGCTTTGACACAGATGCAGACGGCTGCATATTGCACTGGAAACGGATATACTGTCGCGTATGTATGAGTCAGATTGCATACTCTGGAAACACCTCCAATCTGTCGTACCACCTTGAAAAGAACCACCCCGTAGAGTTTAGCGAGTTTGTGAAGAGCAACACGGATCAGATGCGTGAGGCGTTCGCCACAGCATTCTCCAGGATAAAGACTGAGCCTTTAGGTCTACATGTTCAACAACAATCCCAGGACACAAATTTAAGGCCGGGTTTAGGCTATGAAAACAGACGACACAATGATCTGACTGCTGCTGTCATCAATTTCATCTCTGAGGGGTTGTACCCTGCATCTGTAGTTGAAGAGCCTACTTTCAAGACCTTAATGAGTACCATTGATCCCGGGTACTCTCCACCAAGCAAAAGCGACCTGGTAATTAAAATGCTTCCTCAGATGTATTGCCGTACCCGAGACATGGTCTTTAGTGAGCTTTCTGGAGTTGTGAACTGTGGTGTTACTACAGACCTTTGGCAAAGCCAGACCCAGAATAGAACATACATTTCACTCTCTATGCATTCAATTAATCACAACAGTGCAACTGGCTTCTCTATGACCAACAAGTGCCTTAAAACTTTTGAAGTACAAGAGGACAACACAGCCGAGAACATCACCAGAGCAATGTATGAAACCTTTGTTGAATGGGGGATAACTCACAAAGTTACAGGTGCCACCACAAATGGTTCAGTGGACATCGTCAAAGCATGCTCGCTCCTGGAACTGTCAGTGGAAATGCCTTGCCTTGGACATACCATAAATCGCGCAATGGATGAAGCCTTCCAGCTGCCACGAGTCGACAGCTTTTTGGGATGTTGCCGCAAACTTGTTGATCATTTCAGAGAGCCAGCAATGTATCTGCTGAGGGAAAAACAGAAGCAACATGGCGTCGCTCAGTGTGCACTCAACACAGACAAGGGTAGGTCTTGGTTGGCCACATTGGCAATGTTACAAAGACTGAAAGAGCAACAGGTTGCTGTAACTGCAGCACTTGTAGAGAGTTCTAGCACCCATCATTTCAGCTTCGAGGGTCCTGACTGGGCCTTGTTGGAGGGCTTGACTGAAGTCCTCCAGCCTTTTAAAGCTGTGGCAAACATGATAGCGTCTTGCAGGTATCCGACCATTAGCATGGTTAGGCCTGTGCTTCACATGTTGCTGAACAACACACTGAAGGTCAAGGAAGGGGACGTCAAAGAGATCAGCATGGCTAAAGAGGTCATCTCAAAAGTCCTATCAAGCACCTATTCACAGAATTCACAACTATCGCAAGAAATTTCAACATTCCTCAACATTGCTACCTTTCTGGATCCTCGATACAAGAAGCTGCCTTTCCTGTCCACTCAGGAACGCTCCAAAGTTGAGAATAACATCATTGAGGAGGCAAAATCAATCCTTGAGAAGCAGAATGCAGAGCGATCATGCGTAGATGATTTCTCCTTGGTATCTGATGAGCCACCTAGCAAAAAGCAGACCCCTCTAAGAGAATCTTCAGCCAGCAATGTGACCCAAGACAACCCTCTGGCGGCCATATTTTGTCAGTCTGATGCAGACCAGAGCCAGGAGGAGCTGCATGCGCAAGTGGTGGAGGAGCTGAGCAACTACAAATCACAAAGAGTCCTGGGACTGAATGAAGACCCTTTACTGTGGTGGTCGAGTCATGCACCCTTGTTCCCCACCTTCCCCAAGGTGCTCCAAAAGTACTGGTGTGTTCCTGCCTTGAGTGTTCCTGGTCACAGGCTGTTCAGCTCCTCTGGGACGGTTCTGTGTGGGAAAAGGAACCGTATAGCTCCAGCTTTAGTAGATCAACAGGTCTTCTTGTATGAGAACTCAAGAAGCTACTATGAGCCTGAACCCTGTGAAGATGATTTGGACAATGTCTGGGAAGCAAACGGTTGTTTGGGTCAGCCACTTGAATGACTGAGTGCTTAAAATAGCAGAAAGTGAAAGAATATTGATGACTTTATTCCCTGTTTGGCTTACCTGCTGAAGCAATGAAAAATGTAATCAAGCGGTATCAGTCAGTAGTTTGAAAATGTAATGGACCTGTTATACATAACCTTTCTTTGAGTTCTGGTCTATATTATGTATGAAAAGGCTTTGGCCTATATGGTCTCAGACTCTTTTTAAAAGAATTGTACAATATGCTGGGGGGAAAACAGTTATTTGGATTCTTTCTGACAGTGAAATGAGAAGGTTGTTATGAATTTCATGTCTATTAGCAAGTTCAGCCTGGACTTATGAATCCTGCTATAGGCTCCACTCTGCCTCTAATGCTCTTACTCTGATATTCTTACCCTGAAGGCCTCCACACATGATCAGTGATAAAAATGCTTTACGCTGGCTTCCTCTTTGTTTTCCTATGGAGAGGGCAGGAAGCAACCGACTAAGCAGCAGTTACCCTTGGCATGGCGCACCACTCAGATTTGCCCCCGACTGGTGTGCACAGAGTTATTATTTGGCCTCAAAGTTATTTGCAGCTGACCTTTCAAAGTGCAGCCAATGAGCTGCAGCTCATTGGCTGCACTTCACAGGTTGCATCGTCACAGCTGTCTGTGACGATGCAACCTGGAATAACCGTAGACGTATGGAAGCGACAAAAGCAGAGGAGGGGGAGACTGATTGTCGAGTCTTGAAGGGAACCCCAGACCTATGGAAGATCTTGCCAGAGTGATCAGTTTAACATTTATAGTGTCACAATGAAGGAACAACACATACAAATCTTGCGAGAGTTTTGCAAATCAAGGGTTCCCTTCTAGACTCGACCAAAAAAGTGTGTTTCAGGGTTCCCCAAACTGTACACAACACATTAACACATTAAAAACAGAATGCAATCTTGCTTGCATGGCAAAATGTGAACAGTCAGATTCAGATTTGTGAATCATATATAAACTTAGCTAAAGTAAGCTCAGCTATTTGTATACCAGTCAGACAGGATGTAGTGCTTGTAGCACTGCGCTTTATGTCTCTGCGCCCTGCCTCACAGTGAGCCTGGGACTTTCTTATCATGTGAAGGTCCTTAACCTTAATCAATCATCACTCCTTATGCAGGCCTAAATCAAGCCCTCTCATAACTAAACCTGACCACCCCAACCAACAAAGGCAACAAGTACTAGAGGCAGAGTGAGCAAGATCCGTAATTTAGCCGAAGCAGGAGACATGGCTACCCTGTGCCTGTCCACCTTCAAATCAAACGTGGAAACTCCCATTTGTTTAATCTCTAAACACAAGTGTAAAAACCAACCAGCTGCTGTTGATTAAGAACTGGCTCTAAAACGTCACTCCCTACATTGTTAGCTAGCTGTTGCTAGCTGAGTGGCCAAAAAGAATATCTCAACAAGTAATGGATGGATTGCCATGAAACTGCCTACAGATATCCTTGTTCCCCAACAGATCCCCTGATTTTTCTTTTAGTGGTTTGACATTTTGATTTTTTTTAGTGAAATATTTTAACAACTATTGGATGGATTGCCATGAAATTTGGTACAGGTCAAACTTTTCCACTGCTCTGGTTTATCCAGTACCAAATACCTAATGGCATTCCCGTCAGGGGGTGCTAGCGTACTGATGTTAGCATTCACTGCTGTGCAAAGGTTAAGCCTTACAGAGCTGCTAGCATGGTTGTAGACTCTTAGGGCATGACTCCACCAGGCACAGCTTTATGATGCATCTGTGATGCGATTTTGATCCATCCTCCATACAGCTTCCCACCTGGAGCCTTCCAGAAGCAGTGCGTTCTGCAGAAAAGTCTTTGTAATGTGGTAACCGTCCTTGATTTTTTTTTTCACTTCTGCCATTGGTAAATTGTTTCTTTTTTGTTTGTTTTTTATGGTCTGGAGTCTGCACAGGATTTTGTATTTTTAGAATTGGCCAAATTCTCTGTGCCATTCCTGAAACGCAACTGCGCTGCTTCTGGTGGAATCACAACCATCGTGCAGAATGACCATGACTTGATTCAGTGTAACACAATACAGTCAGTCTGGTGTTAATAAGTGAGCTTTAGAGATGTTGTTAGACTTCTTTCTACTTGGAGCAGAGCCACGCTAGCTGTGTTCACCTGCTTCCAGTCTTAATGCTAAGCTAGGCTAGCCACATCCTGACTCTAATGCACACAAATTAGATTAAAATTAATATTCTCATTTTAGTCACAGAAAGAAGAAAACTTAAGATGAAGGGGTGTATTAAAAGTCTGTAAGTTAACTTTACAAATAGCTTTTTTAATGTAGCTATACACAAATGCTGCTGTGGTCCATCAAATCTATGATCAAAAACTAGAGAAACTGTAGTTATTATAGAATAGTGAGGTGTGCGTTGTCTACACCTACATCTACACTGTATGTTGTTAGCTCTGTTGTGTCGTTCTGTCCTCTGTTGCTGCACTTTTAGTGTTTCTTTTCACGCTCTGTGATTCAACTGTTTTCATTTTGTTTGGGGTGGATTTTGTAAATACCTCTGGCAAATTGTGATGTAAAAAAAAAAAAGCTTTATGAAAGTAAAGATTTTCTTTTCAACATTTCTCTGTTTGATGTCAACATTGCAACACTGATGCACTTTAGCAATTGTGAGCAATTTTATTCTTAGATTTTTGTCTTGATTACAAATGAGATCTCCCTACTATTCCCTAACATAGTCCATGTAGGTTACCTTTCTGTTTTAGTCTTTGTCAGTAAGTTGCGTCCACATTTGATTGCGTGGCATGTAGAGTAGACTTTGACCTGGATTGATTGGACCTCTGTTGCTGTGAGGCAACATTTTATCTGCCACATGAACTGCTGCCAAGAAAACAATGTTATTTACGCAGACAAAAACAACATATTGATAGCCTACAAGATTGCATAATGTTCTCATGTGGTCCCCTTTCTCCTCCTGCACAGTCTTACCCAGGCAAAATGGAAGGGTTGCCATTGTGACTGGGGGTACCAGAGGAATGGGTTATGAGACAGCGAGACACCTGGCAAGCCTGGGCATGCATGTTGTCATAGGTAGGCTACTGTCCAATCACACGCCTTCTGCCAGATTATATATACCCTCCCCTCCCCCCTGCAAATTAATCACCTCTCTTCGGTCCAGCTTTAATTTACAATTTTCCTCTCATGGTAAATGTAACTATGAATAAATGAGGCAAATGCTGCTGGTTGTGCACTGTAATTGTGTAAAGTCCAGTTTTTACACCATAGGGGCCCAAATTTCAGAACAAATTTATGCTATTCTTTGTTTGTGTTTTATATCCCAAGATTTGGCTCGTGGAATGTTTTGTATTTAGGCTATAATGAATCAAAGATTTAATCATTTGTTGTGCACATTATTTGGAGTATTTAAAAGACCAGCAAGTGTGTAAGATCCACCAGTAGCCTCAGGATGCTCTGCAACTTTGCACCTTACCCCTCTGAGTCTAAATTCAATTAAACTGACTGAGATAATGATCATACATTTTAATCAAACAGCAGGAGCTATCCCCATTAATCAGATGCTTTGTAAATGACCCATCTTAAGCCCCCCCCCTTTCTGGTTTTTCTTTCTGTTTTTTGCTCAGTAACAGTTAAACAAGCTTGGTACCTGGTAGAACCTCAGAGACTCTCCCTTCTTGTTGCAATATGTGTCAGATTTGTTGTCACATCTTAAGTTAGCTAATGTTAGCCAAATGCTAGCTAAAGCTTGATGTAAACAGATAACCAGTTAGCCAGCATTTTGCAAACATTAGTAGTCAGATATAACTAACGGTTGATGTAGATTCACTAGCTAGTTAAATAGCCTTTGCTAACATTAGCTAACTTAAAATGTGACTAATAAAGCTTTTACTGGATCTCCTAGTAACATCTTTCCACCTTTTTTTTTAATGTCTTATCTTCAACAAACACTAGTGAACTAGCTAGCTAACGCACATCAAGTGTGAGCTTACTAGTTACATCTGTTAGTTGATGTTAGCAAAATGTAAGCTACCTAATTAGCGAGTCTACAATTATTGTTAGCTCACCGGTTAACTAAACGAGCCTAGCACATCTAAGTATTGTGAACAGGAAAGGAGAACCAAGTTTGCTCAACTGTTACTGGAGAACAGAGTAAAAAAGGGCGTCACTTGCAAAGAATAATCTACATGTTCTGTCATTTTAGTGTTGTGTCTAGAGGGAACCCCAGACCCCAGCGATCATTTTTACTCAAATCATGATCTTTCTCTGATTCTATCAAAGTGTTTTCTGTCCCTAAACCATCACAGATCTTAATTACAGTATTGTCACATTATAAAACATAATTAGTCATTATCAATTGTGCACAATGAGGAAACAACATTCAAATGTTGAAGAAGTTTTGTGAATGAAGGGTTCCAATCTAGACATGACCTTGGATCATGTAGTGTCTTTTTCCAGTCGTCTAAATGATTAGAAAATAAAGCTTAGATTGGTCACATATGGGTATATGACAGGTAATAATTCAGAGGATTCATCAATAATTAGTGCTGGAGACGACCTGAGCTGTGGTCAGACCTGTTGAGTGGGTGTAGCCAGTAGGGGGCAGTAGGGTTGGATTGAAGTGGATATCAGCTGGATCTATCACCTCTCTGATCTCCATCACCTCCAGCTGGGAACGAGAGAGAAGAGGGAGCAGCCGCCGTCAGGAAGATTCAAGAAGAAGGCAGTAAGGGGAAAGGTAATCATCTGTCTGTCAGCATCTGCCTGTCTCAGGTCACAAATGTCAGTTTAGCTAATTATTACACAAAAACATTTTATACATATACATACATTTTATAAAACAGATATGAAATGTGAAGTGACGCAGCAGCGTTTCTCAAAGTGGAGCCCTGCAGGATTTACAGATCAAGTGCAGATTTAAAATTTTCACAAAATCCTTCAGCTACTTCTTTAAATTTGTTTCCAGCTATTATTTTAACAATTCTTTTGTATTCCACAAGGAAATGCATATACTGTATTATATGAAGGAAATATTTTTGCTGAACAGTTTCCAATAGCCAACATCTTATCTGAAAGATAAAATGGAGCTTTATTTGCACAAAAACTGCACTAACATAAGAATAACAATGATAAAGTAATAAATATACCAAAACCAGCGGCTAAGATTAACAATAATAGGAGAAATTTAATAAAATAAGTAAACTAAATGAGTTAAAATAGAAAAATAGTAATGGTAATGACATTGGAAAGTAATAAAAAAAATAAGTATATTATTATTAATTATATTATACTGGGAGAAGAAAAGTCAGCAGACATGTCAGTATGTAAATTGTAGAGCCAGATGTGTGCCAGCTTATTCATAACTTAACATATAAAGGTGTGTACAGTGTGTGTATGTGTGTGCACACACCACGTGTGTTGTAGATGATTTAAGTTAACATTGTTCACTGTTCAGGAGCTGTCAGCTGATCTTCCACATCTGTAGAATACATGTTCCTCACTCCATGTGCAGGCTGGAGGGATAAACATCTGGAGTTCAGGTTGTAAGAAATGAGTGTGTTACTACTTTTAATCTTTTAATGCAGGTACATAAATCATAGATCATAGAAGGGCCCAAGAGGGTGGAAAACTGTCTGTAGCTCACAAAGATCTTACACATGATGTAAAAAAAAAAAAAAAGATCAAATTACAGATGTGAGAGCTTAGTTTGACTCTATGACACAGTTTAAAGAACTAAAAGTCTCATAAATGAAGTGTTGAGTCGATAAACGGGGCGCCACTTCAGGTGGCTGACCCACAGTTCCTCCCGCTGGACGGGTTGTAACTGAAAGGCAATTTCCCCTCGGGGATCAATAAAGTATTTCTGATTCTGATTCTGATAAACAATAAAATCCTCTGCTGCTCAGTTTTTGTTACTGCAGCCTTGTTCTGGTATGATAAGTAGCTTAAAGTGGTTAATGTTAGCCAGCTTTAGCTGGATCAGGGGTGTGCAGAGTTTCTCCCTGGGAGGACCAGATCTGAGACGTCCTGGTGAACCAGGGGCCAAAAGCAGACCCTAACTGTACAGTTCTTTTACCCTAATCCAGAGATACTCATAGACGACTGTCACAGACGATCAAACCAGAAAATGTTCACATTTGAGAAGCTGAAATCAGAGAATTTGGGCTTTTTTTTCTAAAATGACTCAAATCGATTAATTGATTATCACAATATATGACAATTAATTAAATAGTTGATTAATAATTGATTAAGCGATTAATTGTTGCAGCTCTACTAATGACTCATCCTGTACTCATGTTACATTACATTTGAACAACTCCAAACTCCTCATTAGGCAGCAGAATGACCTCTTTCATTATTAAATCATCAGGTATTATTGGATTACTTGTAGCCTGCTGAGGTGAAACTGAAAGTTTAATTTATAACAATGAATAGTCCTGTTTTGTAATGTAATCTGCAAAGTAACTAGTAACTATGGTCTAGCTGTCCATGAATGAACTGCAATAAAAAGTCAGGTAAATTATTTTTTACTTTTCAAAAGTGGTCAAAGCTGCTATTTCCAATAATGACCCTGAAAGCTCAAATAGATTTTGGAGTCACAGGAAACAGTACCATAAAATACAAGAAAAACCAAAACTGTAATAAAACAAGAAAGCAAATGAAATAAAAGAGAAAATACTGTAGGTATTAGAATAAAGACATCTAAACTTGTGAGGCATTTGTTAACCACACCAGGGTGGAAATATGTGGTTCATTATGAATGAATTCATCAGAAACACAAGGGAATTATGGGTAAGGTTTTATTTGGCTTTGTTGTGAAAAGAGCTCCGATGAGATTTGTTCTTTTGTACTTAAATGAAACACAACAGCACCTCCCCCGAGGACTTGATGAATAATCCTCCAGTGTGTGTAGAGATGTGCTGCAGTGTGATGACAGCCATCACAGATTCATCTCCTCACAAACAGCTTTGTTTCACTTTGACTGTGTGTGACAAACAGCACTTATTAGAACCAATGACTACTCACTCTAACATGGACACTCTGCAGCACCCGCCCACTTCAAACCATACTTGTGACAGATCCCAATTGAGTGTAATGCACAGGATCATAATGCTGCAGTGAAGGAGTTTAATTGATTTAATGAGGTGCTTGAGCAGTTAGTTGAGAAAAGCCAGCAGCAGTGGAGAGTGATTCATGAGTGACACACATGCAGACTGTAGCACACACCTCTCTGATCTCTTTGACGTAATATGCTTTTTCTATTCCAATTAAACTCTGAAGTTTAACTTTAAAGCTGCACATAATATTTTTACACATGTACGGGATAAAATGAGTGTGTGGTGCGACAGGGTCAGCTGTTCTCAGCTCTAACAGCACAGTATCACAGCAGCTCATGAAACATGTAGACGTGTGTACATTGACATGAATTGTCCTATGGACTGTTAGATGGGTGAAACCACAGAGGAGACCAGGGTTCAGTTTCATCTGAGACCCAAAGTCAGTGTTGATTGTAGTTATTTTAACACAAAGCACGATATGTTCCTTAAACCTTAGCAAGCACTTTTGTTGCCTTAGTCAGTAAAAAAGTACATATTAGAACCTGCAGTACCAGACCACCTGAGACTACATGACCCTCACTGTCAAACATGTAACTCACTGTGGGGGAACTTTATTCTTTTAACATGATAAAAAAGTGTCATTAAATGCATTAGATAAACCAGTAAGTGAGAGACGAATCTTTTCTAGTCTAATCAAATCCAGCGAGTATGAGAGGGAGGTATGCTTCATTTCCAGGTGATCAATATTAGCCATGTGTTGTTACCTAAACTTAGGCAAGTAGTTTTATTCTCTAAACCTAGGCAAGCATATTTCTTGCCTAAGCAAGTAGTTTTTGTGCCTAAACCTGTGGAAGTTGTTGCTTTTACACCAAAAATGAGCTTTTCTGGAAGTCAAATGTGAATAAATCAATCTCAATTCAACAGTTAACAGAGTAACTTTTTGCAGCCACAGGCCATCAGGCCATTGTTAATGTCAAGTCCTGCTATAGTATTCATCTCACAAACATAATAAGATGAAGGGGTCACACACTGGAAGGAAACCTAAGCACTGAATCTGGTAACTGCTTGTTCGGCACCATTAAATCATCTGAAAATTCCAGATAAAGTTCAGACAAAATTTCCCTGAAAACTGAGGATTGAAATCTTAAAAAACTAGTCAGACAAAGTCATCATCAGATCATACTGGTGTTTATGGTCTGTCAAAACTGTGTGGAAGCTGTGCTAACCTGTTTCTTCTGTTGACAGCTGAGTTCATCTTTGTGGACCTGACCTCACTGAAATCAGTGCGACAGTTTGTCCAGACGTTCAAAGCCAGAGGTCTCCCACTTCATGTCCTCATTAACAATGGTACGCTGCTCCGACTCTGTGAACGCACGAACATTTTATGCTGAGTTATTGCATATGTATTGTAATCGTATCTTCTGTCGTGTAGCTGGAACCATGCTGGTTCCTGAGAGACGGACAGAGGACGGCTTTGAGTTCCACTTTACTCTCAACTATCTGGGCCACTTCCTGCTAACCAACCTGCTGCTGGACCTGCTGAAGAGGTCAGGGAGACCAGGCTGCTGTTCCAGGATCGTCAACATGTCCTCTGCTACACACTACGCAGGAGTCATAGACATGGACGACTTAAACAGGAGGTAAGACGAACAATGACGCTCCTAAAACTGCTGTTTTAGGTCAACACGGCGGTGCCACAGACTCCATGTGCTCTGTTTAAACTGTCCAAGTGGTAAGTACAAAGCAGGAAATGAGAATTAATGCAAAAAAACTTTTAGAACACATTTCTAATCAAGGGTGCAGATTTATCAACAGACAGTGTGTGCTGCTGCCTTCAGATGACTGCAGGGATTTACTGCACTTTTCATACTATAAGAATTATTCACATTCATTTATAGATCAATGCAGACCGTTTTACTATAACCACACGAAACATAAATGTTTTGATGCTGATTTAAACCATCTACCAGCTGAAGGCTGATCCTCCTTAGATTGTGGCAACAGTTGTTTGTACTGCATAGTCTTCTATTGTTCTGTTAAAAGGAAATTTAAAGGACATTTTGCCACAATGACTCAGACAGAACTACATTTTGCCACAATTCATTGAAATATTACATTTAAAGACTTGAGTTCATGGTCAGTATTTCTAAAATCTCTATGGACACATGTACCAGTGTATCTAGGAGAGAAGCTAAAATGCTAAATCAGTATGAAACAAAAAACAAAAGGAGACATAACGCTTCATTCTGTTTGCACAACAAGATGCAACTGTGCGAGTAATAGTTTTCATAGTTTCCCTGCTCTGGTAAAGAAGATTTCCTGTATCTGTGTGTGGTTTAGAAACACAGAGCCGCAGAGTTTTTACATTTGCTCAGTGCAGACATCCATCATCTGAGGTCAGACTGTGGTCTGCTGTAGATAAATATCCTGCAGTCCTTTGCTTTTCAGAGCAACAAAGCCTCATAGACTGTAGAAAGAAGATGATGAAGAGTCCTTCCTCAGGGCATCAGCAGTGCAGCTCACAGCTGATCTGATCGATGACCTTGTTTCGTTCAGGAAATGAGTGGATGTCTAAGGGGTTGGGTATTAAAGCTTCTGACATAAAGAGGAATATGAATATGAATATATTGCTGTTGCCATTGTGTTTATTTTTAAATCAGACAAGAAATTCTGTGTCCCTGAGTCTCTGAGTCCTTTGTAAATACTACACAGTGAAGGCAAAATATTTGTAACTACAACGTTTAAAATGACACTCAAACCAACTGTCATGGCTTGATGTTTGAAGTTGACAAAGCAGTATGTCAAATCGAGAATTTGGGCTCATTTCAATCTCTGTCCCCGTCTCCAGGGCCTGCTACAGTTCCCATGGTGCCTACTCCCAAAGCAAACTGGCTCTGGTCCTCTTCACCTACTACCTGCAGGAGCAGCTGACGGCCGGCGGCTTCCCGGTGACCGTCAACGCCGTGGACCCCGGCATGGTGGACACGGCGCTCTATGACAACCTGTGGAGCCTCGCACAGGCAATGAAGAAACCAGTGGCCAAGATACTGTTCAGGGTACATTTTGTGATACATGGCATGTCTTGTTTTAAAACAGGTTACATCTGTGGATCTGTACCAGGACTCAGAAATGTGGCCAAAATAATCTAATCTGGCCACCTGGAGTCTGAACTCATGACAGTCCTGTAAAGTGCAGCAGGTACACATATCATCGTCTCAGTTTATGGGACTGTCAGGACTTCACCTACATGATTTATCACTGAATTTAGAGAATATAAAATTGTAGACATTTTACACATTGTGCATAAATCAGTGCTATATATTGCTCAGTCCTAATCGATCCTATCACGTGGTTTCTGATGATGACGTGTGACATGTAAGAAAAAAATGTTTCTAACTATTTCAGCACTTTATAACTGAAGATTCAAGCTTTGAGGCAAAGACAGGAAAGGCCTCTGTTTTAATCCTCATGTAATTGGAGAAAAATTTGGGACATTCTGCCTTAAATCAATAACTGATAAGTTCCAAGTATTGTTTATAGATTTGAAGTAAAATGGGACAGGTTTTTGACAGTTACTAGAGTTCGGTGAATCTGAATCTTGCATCACTTGAACAAGCAAATAAAAAAGCGTAACAATAAAAATGTTATTGTGTGACTACCAGTTGTTAGAATTCTGATCAGTTAAACTCATTTGGAGACTTTTCCTTGTAACACACCTGTTGATGGCTCTTGTCTCACTGCGTGTCCTCCTCAGACTCCTGCAGAGGGAGCCTCCATAACCATCTACGCTGCAGCTGCCTCAGAGATGGAGGGGGTGGGGAGCTGTTACCTGTACAACGGTAAGAAGAAGCAGTCCTCCGACAGTTCCTACGACTCTGAGCTGCAGGCCAAGCTGTGGAAGAAGAGCTGTGAGCTGGTTGGCCTTTAGGAGGCCTGACACACCCCACTGTCACAAGTACGATGCCACAGGTGCTATCTTACCAATTATACTGAACTGCTGCCTCACTTTATACCGTCCCAACACTAAAATATCTGCAATTTGAATCTGTATCAGCACATTCTGTGACATACATTATTTGGTGATAGGTTGAGCCACTCAAATGAACCAAACTAAAAGGACTTCCTGTATATACAATGTAATCTGTGGCTACTGCCTCAGTTGCTGTTCACTCACGCTGAGTTATTGGACATGGTTCCGCTTCTGCCCCGTGCCCAATGAACTCCTGCTGCTCCTGTGCCAAATGAACCACAGCAGACTCTAGTTCAGTCTGGGTATCATGCCAAGGTTCTCCAGTAGAGCAGCTTAAATAATAAATCACAGTCTGATCACATGAGAGATCTAAATGCCTTAGTGGTGCCTACTGAAGATTGATTCTTTTTTTTTAATATATATTCCTGCAGTTTCCATATTTGTGTGAGTATGGACACAATGAGTATTCTATGTTGTGATTTTGTCAGGAAAAAAAAGAGATTTTCCACTGAGATGGACCTGTTTTAAACTTTGAGTCTACTGAGATAAATATTGTTGTTAAACAGAATTTGGGGGGATAGATTTCATCACATCTGGATTCCTCAAAGCACTTTTACTTCTGCCTTAATGGAAATGTTTTTTAACATTTATATTATAAACCAGCAATGCAGGTCTGTTAAGATGCTGCACTTCCTGTTTTAGTAATAATCAGCTGTGATTAGTTAGATTTAACATGCAGGTATCCAATCAGCAAAGACCTAAATGAACATCCTCATCTGCTGGATGTGCCAAGAACCAGACAACCGTCCTTCATCTGTACAGCAGTTACTATAAGTGTTACTGATCATGTGTTATCTTAATGTTTTATGTAATTGTTTGTCTCAACTATCCTCTGGTCTGGTACGTATCTATACATGTCATTTGGAAATTGTATTCCAATCCAATGTCCAATTTATTGATTATAATTAATTATTGCACACAAATGGTCAACAGTTCTCACTGTGATTATGCCTTTTTACAGTGTATATTCATTTATAGTCATGTGATGAGTCTGCTTGCATTCATCATATTGACAGAGAAAGATGCTGTAAGAATTTGTCAATCACCAATAAACAAATTGCCTTTGAGAGTCTGAGCCGCCTGTCTTACATCGTTTTTTTTTCATATTTGTATTATTCTTTTTTCTGTTATATTTTAGTAAATATTTTTCAGTTATTTTACTTCATATTTTTATCTTATTTTTGATGTTGGAGATATCTTGGCTTCCATAGAGTAGCTGTGGGATCGTCTGCTGTACGTGTGTTAGATTGCAGTTACTGGTGTCCATCACCTTCATATCAGCATCAAGAAAAGTCCTTTACTTTGGGATGAGAGCAGCTCTCATCATCAGCTGGATTTCACAGATCACACATCTGAGTGATCTTGTAACTTGATTGAATTATGCCCCACAAGTCTCCAGAACAGCTTTGGTTCACCTTGGCATTGATTCTACAAATTTCCAGAACAACTTGAATGTGCCTTGATACTGATTTCACAAGTCTCCAGAACAACTTCAGTGCACTTTGGCATTGATTCAACATGTATCTGGATGGATGGAACCTCATTCCTCCAAAAGATATTCACTGTTTTGATGATGGTGGTGAAGAGTGTTGACCAATACGTTGACATTCATTGACCCCTCATGCCCTCCGGATGGGGGCTTTGTCTTCTTTAAGAACACTGTTTCATTATAGAATAATATTTATTTGCAGTGAGCCTTCTCTCTAAGGGGACAATTGCCACCAGATCCCCTGAGTGAACTGAACAGCAGTAAAATTCAGTGGTGCTTTTTCTCTTTAAATTGAATCTGGCAGATATTTCAGGGCAGACTTGGTAGATGGGAAAAGAGGATTTGGTGTAGAGGCTAATCCTGAGAGCAGATAGATACATCACGTCTGACAGGAAAACAGTGAGGAGACATTTCTGTCCTTTTTGTGTCAAAGCAGGCTCCTGTTCTCGTTAGAAGTTCGCTGCTTCTGGCTGATTTATTTGCAAATACCTTTACTCCAATTCTGCAGCCGTGTGTTGACCTTTGGGTTCACACTGGTTACATAATTCTTCAGAAGTGATTTGTAATCTGTCTCATATTTTACTCAGCCCAAACACGGTGTTCTTGATCATGTGAAGGCGGCTCAGTGGGAATTTCCTCCCCTGTGGGAGACTTTAGGAAACAACGAGGAGCATTAATTCAGCTCAATCTGTCATCATGTGCAGCAGCCACAGATTATCCTCCTGCTCTGCCTGTGGAGAATCCAGTCTGTCTGATCCACTTCTGGTGAGTCACAGTGACTCAGAGAGGAGAGCGGAGGGTTCTGCTGCAGTCAGGACTCATACAGGGAGATTCAGAGTGATCCCTCTGCTGCAGTACCATCTAGTGACTGAATTCAAAACATTAAGAAGCCTGACTTTAAAATGACGTGTCATGGCAGGAACATTCGGTTGACCACATCATTCTGCTCATGTGAGGTTGACAGATTATAGTGGTGAAAACTGAAACTACTCATTTTTTTTGGTGGGAAAGTTCATTCTTGACTTAAGGAGTGGTAGTTTGGCCAAATGATTCACTTCCTTCTTGAATAAAGAGAGTTGTTTTACATCACTGAAAGTGTTAATTCTGCTGGAGAACCCACAGAACCCCTTCAAGGACCACTGGACATTTCACTTCAGCTACAGCAACAAGGACATCTGGAGGTCACCTGTAGACCCCTGCAATTGATTTTAGGTGACATATAAAAAATAATCCTAATTTTCACCTACAAAGAGTCAAATCAAACACAGTCCTTCATATAAGTGCAAGTATTATTTATTCAATCAGCATAAAAACACAGACACCATCAAAATGACCTCCAAAACCCAAGAAAACATTTACTGTTCTATGAGCTCTTAAAGGGTAAAAGTTTCTGTTATTTAACACTTGCGACTAAAAAATCCAAGAGCTGTTTTGTTCAAATGTGCAAAGATGTAATAAAAAAAGATTAAAGGTGCAATTGAGTCAAAGAAAATCAAAGTCAAAGTATATATATATATATATATAATAAACAAGGTAAATTAGTTTTAGGAGTACAGAAGCTTACAGGTGCCACAACAGAAAAAGAAACCACATATGTATCATGTTAACATGTGAAAAGTTTTTGGATATTATAAGATATTTCTGTCATAACAAAATATTTTCATTTATTTCTACATACAAACGGATTATAACAGGTAACTTTTTGTTATGACGGTTTACTATTTATCTTGTAATATGAAAGTTTAATGTTATAACAGTGGAACATCTTCCAACAAGAGAGTTGTTGAACAAACTATTACTAAACTTTTCTTATCATAGAAATATACCATTTAAATGTATATTTTAAATGTTTTACATGATGTGATAACTTTAATTGTTAGAATGCGACATTAAAAAACTATGTTATGTTAAAACAATACATGATCATGTTATAACATGAAACGTTTTGTCAGAAAAATAAGGTTTAAGTTTCAAATCATAGCAAGATGAACAGTATGTTACTGTAACAATAAAAGGTTCTAGATATAATGTGAATGACAAAAGTTTGAATGTCATAACAGGAAAATATCTTGTTAGAACTTTTCAGGTTATAACATGATAGTGATTTTTCTTCTTCTGGCGTGGCAGCCTTATGCTTCTACTGTATAGAGATGCATAGAAAAAATGACATGTAATGTGCAGTAAACTATAGAAGAGTAACATGTCACACTGTCGTTCATTTACAACTTAAACACAATGAGACGCAGCAGATGTCGCCTTGATAAAAATAAGTCAACAGATGAAAAGACAGGATGATTATTTGATCATTAACTCATCATGCACCAGGTCTTAATTAGAATATTCTCATGCAAATTCTGTTCATACATTTCATTGAACTTTCTGGCATTAATGACCTTCCATACATGAGGCCTGTTGAAGTGCTACATTGAGTTCTCTAATAAAATTAGCTGTTTCTTATCAGGCTTATAGTACAATACACCAATAGTAACATATATAACCCAGTCTCAGCCAATCAGGTTCTACTGGAGAACATTCATCTTAAATGTGCAGTTGAAGTTAAGGATGTTACATCCTCAATAAAAGTAGTGTGTGAATAAATGAACAGTGGTGTATAACTAGACCTGAAGTTAACACTGGAAAGGTTGAGAGGTTTAAACTTGTGGTTACGCAGCAAAGGGACGGCTTTACATAATAACAGAGGACGGCTTGGATTCGTCATACAGAAAAAATAAAAACTGGAGAGATTTTCAAAAGCGAGATGATCCACAGTGAAATTCCAAAACATCCCTGGGTGTATGTGACATCACGGAAATTCACCAGTGATAATGTGTTCCCTCCACAGGCTGCCAGTTAAGAACTTTAACGCAGCTTGACATGGAAAGTTTGTTCAGAACATCAAGTTCTGACATGAAGCAGCATGCTGTGGATGAAATGAATTTGTTCATGTGTGATTTATGACCCTGCTGTGTCACAGGCTTACTAATGTCAAATCTCACGAGAAATCTGTCCTTTTATGCTGGTTTGATAGTTATTTTCCAGTCTGGATCTAATGAAATACATCATGAAACAACTTGGAACTGTACATTCTGCTACATTCCTGTTAAGTAAACCGTTTGTAAACCTCAGTGCTGTGCAAAGGATCCAGCTTTTTTCAGGGGAGGTCTGTAACTGTATTTTACCCTCAAATGTTGGTGACATGAGTCACCAGAATAAAATTCTGCTCCTGGAAATTCTGAAAAGTAAAATGACCCCAGAGCAGACTTTCTCTCGTCATGCCTCCGTCCTGGCCTCACACTGCAACCCTGTGACACAGAAATGTGCCCACAGTGAGCAGATCAGACTCCAGGTCAGAGGCCTCAGTGTCAGAGGAGCAGGCTGACCTGCAGTCACATCACCAACAATATCACCATCTGCACATTTTAAAGGGATAGTTCAGATTCTCCAAAGTGGCATAATAACACAAATAAACTAAGTGACCCAGGCAGCAGTTGTCCTGATACCCGTATCAGAAATTCCCTACGATATTACCTAAAAAGCAGTATCAGGTGTCAGCAAGTACACAAAAGTCTCTGACCGAACTGATACCAACAAAATGTATCACCAGCATCCAGGATGCCTTTTTTTAAACTCCCCAGAATGGCCAAGTCATGTTCTATGGCACTTATTCTCTGTATGTATATGTTCATGTCTCCACAAATAAAATATAAACAAAGATCATTAAATATGGAACAATTCTACTAAATAAACCCATTTAAGCCCATTAAATGCAGTGTTAAAGGTCCTAATTCCATTTAATTACAATGTGCTTGTGATATTTGACATGTTTTCATTGTCAATAAATCTCATGTTAAGAGCCAAACCAACATATCTATGATATGGTCTCTGTCCTTCCTCTGTGCCACAGAGCTCCACTGTTAATGTTATTAAAAACTCACTTCTGAGGCTGACACAGTCACTGACTTTTGTTCAAAAACTAGCAAACTACTGAGCCTTTTTTTTTTAAATTTAACTATATATTTGTGAGCTGTTTGGAGAAAATGGCGACTCTTTCTATATTAAAGTGCTTAATAAGTGTTAGTTGACTGGTAATAAGGCCCTTATAGGCCCCTTAAGATGCTTATGAACATTAATACATGTTATAAGTCTATAATGATAATAATACATAAGAATGACATTTATAAGCACTTGTGAGAAACTTGTTTACATTGCTTATTAAGGTGAATTAATTCTTTATTATGCTTATTAACAGCTTATTATGCACTTTAGAGGTTCTGGATCTAAAGTGTTATTAAAGTTCATTAGGAGGTGGTAAAACTTGCTATACTTGAGAAAAGGTTTATTTGTTTCTTTACATTATTCCAGTTTTGCATATTAAAGCACCTTACTATAAAGTATTATGAAAAGATATGTCTTCAGTAAGAACCGATGAACTTTTAGCTGAGAGCCACAGACAGGGTAGAGAAGGATTAAGGGCTCTATTATAGTACCACACGGACACATACACAGCTGCCAGTTCCTATTAGTTTGGTTGACACTATTTTCTGCAGTCTGCCTGGAAGAATGTGTCGCTGTATTGGACAAATTAAAAGGTCCACATGAGTCCATACGATCACAATAAATCAGGGGACACACAGATGTCCACAGGGAGCCTTTGCACCGTCTGATGACGACGCTCATGTACTCACAGATGTGGAAAGCTTAATACCAGTTTAACACCTTGTTGGTTTGGGGTTATTTCTTGGCATTTGTTGAGTGTAAAAAATACAGAATCACTGAGGCATTATCCTTTAAATTATGCAGGTTTGCTGCTATGCTTCAAGCAGAGATTTCAGACTCATTAACACGTAGCTTAAACACTGAGGGACCCTGTTAGACGAGTTAGTGATCAATGATCTAATCTAGTCAGCTGGTATAGATATCACTGATGTTCCTGAGGCTGGGTTTCTCCACTAGTTTGCAGTATGAGAGGACAAATATTATGTCCCTTGATCAAAGTATACAATGCATTCTGGGAAAACATATGTTTGTTAAGTAATGAGAGTATATGTCATTTTTCCCCATTTAACAACTTCAAGAGTAAGTTACACCACCTCTGATGTGGTGAACATGAATCTAATCACCCAATCTCCCATATAAATTGAAATCAGATGTTTACTGAACTAGTTGTTTACAGAAAGACTACTGGAACAATTTAACTAAATCTAATTTCAGAGATCTTTTCATATTCTGCTATTCTGTAAACTTTATCCTATTAAAGATGGCATAGAAACAGGGTTATTCTGATACCAGTGCTGGAGATGCTTCAGATACAGATGAAAATGATTGATCAGGTATCAGTCAGTAGGTGAGTATATGCACTGATCTGATATCACATCCCAGCAGTGTCCTGTATATGCCAGTTTTTTCCACCTGAGCCAGGCCATACAACAATGATAGCAATCATATCACATCCATACAGGGACTAACCCTGTATACAGACAGGCTGTCAAAAAATACTGCTACTCTTTTGATACCACATGTATAAAATGATATAATAATATAGTATTGAAAAGTTACAACTTCCTGACTTGTCCTGCCTGAAGTTTGGCTTGCAGCACCGGAAAACCACACAGAGTCTGGTGACTTTTTCTGTACCAGCACTGTGTGCAGGTTAATTTAAAAAAAAAAGAAAATAAACATGTGGCCCAAGAACTTTTTTCTTTTTGCCTTGGTATTGAAAGAGGTCAAGTATTGTATTTAATTACAAGTATTGTATCATAATAAATTTAAAATTGCAGTATAGTGTAACTCATATACAGAGTATATATACTTTTTTTTTAAACGCACTGGTATTGGATCAGTATCAGCTGATGTAAAAAGTTTAGGTGCCAGAATCAGGAAGGAATGAAGTGTATCAGAACATCTCAACACTAAGCAGAGTTGTCGTGATATCGGAATTTTAAACTTTCATACAATGCTAGTACTGAAAAAACAGTAACCAATACCTCTTTCAATATCACATTAAAAAGAAAAAAGGACCCAAGGAAAAAACTTTTTTTCCCTTTTTTTTTAACAATCTGCACAGTGTTCGTAAAAAAAAAAAAAGAAGAAGTCACCAAACCTGTCTGGTTTTGCTGGAAGCCACATTTCTGGAAGGACAATAAATACTGAACTGAGGACCTGAAGGAGCACTTGATCATGTTCATCATATGGCTTTGATACTTTTAATACTACTAACAGATATTGTGTTGTTTTATACATGTGATATCAAAAAAGTATTGATACTTTTGACAACTTTAACACAAAGCATCAGCTTTCAACTGCTGTCATTTGTTCTCTTGGCTAAGTCTTTCAAAGTATTGTAACAATCTGCCATGTTTCTCTGTTGTAACTTTTGACATCCTTGTGTTCCATTTCCAGTCCTGTGGAAGTTTTGATCTCACCCAAAGAAATGAGTCTTGGGTCTCAACCTGAAGGAACCCCTCAAAGACACATCCAGTTCATCTGGGTCACGGAACGACGTGCTGTGGACAATTTGTGATGTCCTCGCACGGAGTCTCTCCAGTTTGGGCTTCATCCGGCTGAACGAAGACTTCCTCCTGACGGGTTTCTCTCGGGGTCGAGCTTCCCCGTCCACAGAGTCGCGGTCATTGGGGTTGAGGAGCCTTAGGGGCTTCAGGTTAGACTGGAGAACCTTGGAGAACCTCCAGCGACCTCCATTCCTGCGGTCTGCATTCTCTGAGTCGGAGCGCTCGTATGCTCCTATGATGTCCCGTATGTCTACGCTTACATTGTCAGTGAGGTACTGGCAGGCCTTCCTCCCACTGTAGTCCCTGACTTCCACATCTGCGTTGTAGGCCCCCACCAGCAGCTTCACCACCTCCATGTGGTTGTGCATGGCAGCGACATGCAGCGGTGTGTAGCCGCTGTTGGACCGAACATCGATGTTGATGGGAACACTGTTCTGTTTAGCGAAGTTGATAATGAGCGCTATGAGCTCAGGCTTGCCGTGCTTGGCCGCCCAGTGCAGGCAGGTGAAACCAGTGACAAAGTCCTTCCTCAGGACCAGGCTGGGCTCTGTGGTGAGGAGGCGGTACAAGCTGTCCCACTCCGCATCCGAAGCACACATCATCCACTCGTGTTCCAGCGGGTCAAGAGTGACGGAGGCCCGGTCGTCATCCAGGTTGGAGGAGATCAAGGATATGGAGTCACTGTCACTCCTGGAGGACAGGCACACTGAGTTGCGTAACACCATGCTCCGCCTCACCTGTATTAGGGGTGAAGGACATCAAAAATCATCAAACACATACCTGCCTGCCTAACTTGCACTCTACTTAGTTTAGTGTAGAAGCAGCTGTGACATTAAGTGAAGCCACACTGATCAGCACGCTGCACTACTGAACATCTGACACTACAGCCACAGGTCTTTTTGTTTTCAACATTTTTGTGCCTAACTCTACCCACATAGTTCTTACATCAACCCAGGGGTCAGTGACCTTTACTATCAAAAGAGCGATTTTTGAGCTGAACAAACAATAAATCTTTTCAAAGCGGTTTGTACGCTGATTTTGCATCAACATGACTATGCAAAGGTACCCAGAATTATTTGCTGTCTTAAACAAATAACTTTATCATAGAAATTTATATATTTCATTTAATATGTTACATAATTTAACCTATATACATGCCAACCAATTGTGGAGAGGAACACTGAGAAAATAAAATAAATAGCTTAATATTTTAATGCTGTTAGTCAATTAGGCAGTCCCTCCAGGAAGTTGTGATCAACAATTCACACAAATTCAACCAAACCCTGTGAATTCTGTGGAGCCTTGCAATTTTTTTTCTAAAGTGTGCAACTTTTCTGCAAGTTTGACATCATGCATGTTCGTCTCAATGAACCAAGTCAATGTTTTGTTTTATTGTTCACTAGTTTTTTGCATTTATGTTTTTTTTATTTTGTCACAGGTACAGAAAACACAGATTTGTCATTGTTATTACATTTATCAATGCTCTGTGCACTTCTTCATCTACAGAAAAAGCAGATTTTGTTAGATTTCTTTGTATTTGTGAGTCTTTTTGGTGAGGTTGCTCAGAACACTCAGAATAAAGTGTGGTCTTGTTCTCCCTGGAACAAGTTGCCTTTAACTGTAATGAATTACATATATGCGTGTACATATATATACACATATACATATATATAAAAATCACAACTTTCTTTTGCAATTTTCACTTGCTCCTCCAATCTCTCAGCAAAAGACTAAAAACCTGGCAACATGCATCGCATTTTTGCAGAAAAGCTGCCTGGAAATCAGGGATTTTAGGCCACAACAATCCCAAAAACAGCACATGAAATCCTGGAGGGACTGATCCAAGAACAACAAGAAGCAGCTTCTCAGCATTTACTCCTGCCATGGAGCTCCTCTTTTCCTCACAACATTCACCATTGCAACATTGTCTGTAACTAAAGTTTTTGTCGATGTATATTGGTAAACTACTGGCATCACTACAGATATATTCTCATATCAGCCAGCCAATACTGGCCTAAATCAGTTTTGTTATGTCAGATTTAGTGTCAGGTGCTGGTGAGGCATCTGAGGTACTGCTGTGCATGAATATTGATATTTTCCACCTCTTGTACTCACCTGGGGAGAACTGTGCATCATGACCTCGATGAAGTGTCTGCGGCTGCCTTTTGGGGATGAGTTTTCTTCACTCCCGGAGAAACTTTGGGCGTCCAACTGTCCTTCAACGTCCCCTTCTTCTGACTGCAGCTGTCTCCTGTGTTGGGATCCCCTGGAGCTCTGACGCCTGGTTACCCCATTAATCTGCTCTGCTTCCTTCGGGCCTTCTAATGGCAGAGAATCAGTCTCAACCTGTCTGTCTTTGGGACTGAGTCCAGCAGTGTTTACATGTCCTGTAGTACCAGTTTGTACAGGCCCTGGCAGCGTGAACATAGATCCATCAGCAGGCAGAGGCGAAGCTTCAATAACTGCAATTTCTGGTATTTCAGGCACTCTCCCAGCCTGCTCCTTCTTGGACTCCCTCCTGTCTCTTTGAAAGGTGTTTCCCATTTCACCTGAGCTGCTGTCCACTGAGTCCACTACACAAACAAACTCATGAAACCCACTTCTGTCGTCTGATTTTTCCGGGAAAGTGTGTGCAGGAGTGAAATGAGGCGGAACTCTCACCTGGCTGTCATTTCCGTAACCTGAGCCAGGTATCTGTTGTGTCACCTCACCGCCTCCAGTAGCACGAGGCTCCACCACTGCGTCATCATCACTTACCTGTGCTCGGTCAGGACCTGACGGATAACGGTGAACGACTTTTTCTTCATTCAAAACGCGTCCTTTATCCGTTTCTGTCTCATTGTTCCCGTTTACACTCGAGTTTTTCTGCTCCTTCACTGACCCACGAAACTTCTTCTTCAGGCAGACATATTTAACTCCACTTTCAGCTTTTACAAAAGCAATATTGTCGACGTAGTTTTTAAAAACGTTCCGTACAGCCGCCTTCTTCTCCGGTTCCTCTGGGAACACGGCCTTAAAGCGCTCAATTAAATCCGTGTTCTTCACTTTGCCCCCTCTCTCCTTCAGAAAGTCCAGAATTGCCTCTTGAGTAACGTTACCGTCGGCCGCCATTGCACGAAATTAACAACAAATACGTCAAAGTACTGTTTTAATGTGATCGAGCACTGGCGGAGGGATAACCGTTAAAGTGGCAAAACGGCATGTAAACATGTTCTCCTGCCGCACCGTCCCGTAGCGGAATATCCACCGAATTATCCTCTGGTACAGAGATGAGTAAAGTAGAACCGTTAACCCTGCTGAGTGAGGGCGAGTGTGAGGTAGAGCTTCTCTCTGCGGTGTATTTCTAGCGGTCAGGCGTTCTCCGCCTCCTAGCAACCGAGTGCAGCAAAGTGACACTTGCGGACCGTACCATTCAGTCTGTGGGGGGTCGGATGGATGATTAAAAACAAGTTACTATTGCTATAAAAAGTTTAAGACAAAGACTTTATTATTGTGTACTCCTAAACGTTGTGAAGTGGTACAGTGGCAGTGACATTCACCACCACCACCATTCGTAGCTAAGAAATCATTTTAGAATGGTTGTGCAGGGATGGAAGTAACCAATTACAAATACTCAAACTACTGTAATTAAGTAATTTTTTTTTTTTTATTATTATTATTATTTTTTTTTTGGCC
>JAJHUR010072288.1:27842-48236 GCA_027495735.1 Lutjanus campechanus
TTTTTTTTGGGGGGGGGGGTACTCTATCACTGTGGATGTGAATATACAGAGGTTGAAGAATATCTTTTACTTAAAGTAAAAGTAGCAATTACAGAATAGAAATAGGTGAGATCATTTAAGATATTGTACTGGGAGATCAATAATAATACATTACAGTTTATTTGTTAACTTATATTTTGTGTTAAACATCAGAATTAGACAATAGAAACTAATGTTATCAAATAAATGTAGTGGAGTAAAAAGAAGGGGAGACCTGGGGCAATTGTAACATTTTTTGTTGAACTACACTAGTCACCCTTTGATATGTGAAACTATGTCAACATGAAGTCATTAATAATACATTTTATATATCATCCATTCATAAGAATTGGGACAAATTATGTCCTACCAAAAAAGACCTGCATAAACTACTAGTGCTAACACTCTAATAACATATTTTGGGTGAAAATGTATTCAAGGATTTATATAACTGAAATCTGTCATTTCTGAAATGTTTTGTTTTGCTTTAAATGAATTAAATCACTGCAGAACTATCTAATAATATTGCCTTTTTGTGGCGTATGGTTCAAATTCTTTTCGATGTCAGGAATTGTATGCATTAAAAAATAATGTCTATTTGTAATGTTGCAGACGACTAGGCAGCTACTCTATTGCTAACTAGATTTTAATTATTTGAATTGAGCTCTAAATAACTTTGCACTTAGATTTAGTGAACTACATTCATCCATCAGCACAGAAACACCGTGAGAAAATCCCTGGGAAAATCTTGTATGTTACCTAGCAACACCTAATTAGCCAGTTAGCAGAAGATAAAGTCGATGTAAGTTTACATTCACAGTCATCTAAACTTTAGACACCCGAAGAAAAATACTGTACATCCAAAAAGTATCTTGTCAAAATCAGATTTTTGTTGAAAACTTCTGTGGACTGAAATAACCCTGTTCCTTGGTGATACAGTTTCCCCAGGTCTCCCCCAATATTATGCAATGTTGGCTTTCAAAATGAAATAAGTATAAAGTAGTACAATGGAAATACTCAACTAAAGTTGCCTTTAAGGACCTCAAAATTGTAGTTACCACTGTGATTTATTCTGAATAAATCATGTGTGTACAGCTTGTGTTTGGAAACCATGGGCTGGTTGCTGTGTTGCACAACAGTAGTGAACAAGTCTGGAATAGTTGCAGCCTGAGTCAGTCAGGTAGGACTCCAAGCTGCAGATCAAGATTTCACTGTGATTTCACTTGAAGAGAGAGGAAGTATTCTCACTAACAGTTTTTGATGGGTCATGTTTTGACATCAACAGTCTGCTGAATCACTCAACACCACAAACCCGGGGTTCCCCCTTTATGTCTGCATGAGGAGTGGTCAGTAAACACCTCAGCATTTCACAGTGCAGCTCACAGACAGCACTGACCTCAGGCTGACTGCAGGATTATGGTTCCATCTGCTGTCACAAAAGGAGACCTACAAGTGACTTCAGTAGGCACTTGAAAGGGTTGGTTCAGACAAATTACTAAATGTTTTCTCTGTTACTACAGTGGTATCCCTCCATGCAAATAGGTAGGTAGGTAGTCTGACATGCTTTTATTCACAATAAAAAGCATTATTTTCTAATATGATCCCTCCAGGACGTCACTATCACAAACAGAATCCAGCCAATCCCCATGAATTTTGACCTTTTAACGAACCTACTCAGGGTCTGTCATTGTTACATTTATCAATACTGTGCACTTTGAATTTTTGACATCTTGAGCCTGTTGGTAAGGTTACTTTGAACAAGTGTGTGTTATTCTTCCTGGAACAAGATGCCTTTGATTTGTAATGATTTCTTTTTTTTTACTTGTGAAAAAAATGCCCCAAAACAATTTGTGCTGTACTGCTGTGAAATCAGCCATTAACCCCGGAAAAGTGTTACAAAGTCCTGGAGGGACTGTTTGTTTGCTTTTTATTCTCCAGTACTGATGCAGACATTCACTCTGAAGCACTGATCAAATATTCAGTTTTTATTAAAAACAAAAATCACTCCACAATGATTACGTTGAACAAAACACAGCATTCAGATCAGCCAAAGCAACATGTCACTGCTTCAACGACTTCAGAGCTGGAAGGATGTCGTCCAGGTGACTCACTCCTGAAACCACACACACACACACACACACACACAGTTTCAGGAAACATTGCTGTATAAAGGATGTTTAAATATGTCTGACCCCAGTTACTATGGAAACCTGGTCTTGTTAAGGTGTTAACCAGTGTTACAATCAGTGAATACTGTATGTGGACTATTCTGAATAATGTATGATGATAAAGACATAATGAGTCAAATCAAGTGAAATAATGAGAGGCTCAGCTGTCATGGTGTGTTGTGTCATATTTACCCAGAGTATGTAAAATGTCTGTGATGAGGGCATGGAAAGCAGGGAAGAACTCCTCATGCTGCTTCACTTTGACGATGATACTGCAGAGAGTGACAAAACAAACACTTCAACGGCTGCTTTGGTTGCTGTAGCTCTGCAGTTAAGCTGTCTGATATTCCAAATAATATGTGTGTGTGTGTGTGTGTGTGTGTGTGTGAACCTGTCGATGTCAGCATCTCCCAGCAGATTATGGAATCCAGCAGAGTGCTGAGTGGAGGAAACCAGTCTGGCCACCTGGTTGACCACCTCAGCAGAAGGAACTCTGCTGTCTGACACAGAACCACAAACGGCAACAGTTTAACTACTGTACAAATCTCCACAAGAGGGTGAAGAACACACAGAGCGTGGATTCTGACAGAAGGTTACCGAGCTCCAGAGCATCTCGGAGGTTCCTCATGGTGTTGGTCATCTCTGCCAGTCTGGTGTAGACCTCGTTCATACGTGGGTACACTCCGCTGAGGGACGTCACGTCAAACAGCTTCTGGAAGTGAGACACCATGGAGCCCAGAGTGAACCGAGTGGGACTCCTGAGCACCTGCAGCACCACACAAAACACACTGTTAGTGATAATATTATACATGAGTTAATAATATTATCTCAGCATAACAAAGCTTGTCTTTCTTGTTGTAACGGGTTAATTATTTCAATATCGAGATAACAAAGCTTGTTTTCTTATAATCAGTTAATTATGTCTTGAGAGAACAAAACTAGTTTTTCTTGTGATAACAGAAATGACAGATTATTTAGTTGTTCTTCATGATAACTTTGAAACAAGCAGGTTTCACTGGAGCTGACTCTGTCCTGCAAGCGTATTGCAGTGTTTTACCTTCTCATCATCAGTCGAGGTGTTTTCCAGCATGGTGTCCACCAGCAACATCATGTCCTCCACCTTCACTGCTTCTGCAGCACCGTGGCCTCCATCAGAAGGCTGCCAGGGCATCAGTCTGCCAGTCAGTTTATTTAAAGCCCTCTGCAGGTCCTACAAACATACACAGGCAAGAATTACAGTCAGTCAAAGCAGTGAGTAACACTGAAGCCTGCGGACAGGTGGTGTTTACCTTCAGTAGGTGGAGCTGCTGGGCCCAGACCTCCAGGGTGGGAAGCAGGGTCTGAAACTCAGCCCGCTGCAAACCAACAGAGGGTTTCTGTCTGTGGAGTCCAAACGGAGCTTTGGGATTGGTCACAACATCACTGATTTCAGTCAACAGCTGGAATGAAGGAGAAGAAAAACTGTGTTGGTGGTGTTTGATTCACAAAGTAGGTTTCAGGAATCAATCAATTAACTCAGTCAAAAGAAGGCAGTGAATACTGACCCCAGAAAACCTGGCGGACCCTGTGGAATCAAACATGATGCTCACCTGCTGATAGTGGTCACACAGATTAGCCTCCCTGGTTTGGTCACTGATGTTCTCACTGTTGTCAGTCGTGTTGTCTTCTTTAAGAAACCTGCAGAGATCAGTGGTACTGTAATTTAGGATCAATACCTGCTCACTATGTGACGAGAAGACTGGCACAGAAACTCGAGGCCTTACGATAACATTTATCAGAACAACCCTAACAGAAACCACGTCTAACCCAACCTGGGAGTCTCCATCCCAACTAATGACTGCCAAAGCTTCAAGGGGAGACGGAGGGGCCTTCTTGTCTCTTTCTAAAAATCCGCACAGTTTCATGTAGGAACTACTTTCTTTCTGATAGAAAGAAGGAAGGTCGACTACATGTAGGAACCACAGTCCATTCTCTCTTCAGGTGGAAACTACTTTCAATTGATATTTTTAAAGTTCAAATGATTATTTGAGATAGAAACTTCAGCATGACGGCAAATTGAGGACCTGAACAAAAGCTACACATATCCACAGCCTCATCCTACATTAGAAAAATACAATCAGGGAGCTAATAAACAATGACCAAGTGTCAGGAAGAAAAAATGTATTTGTCAAAAAAGAGACCTATAAAGTATGATTGTTACAAATGAAAAACATTCACAGGAAATAATCTGCTCGAAATTCACTCAAAAACTTCCTTCAGTTGTTGTGTTCACTGTCGTGTTCAGTTGTTGTGTTGACTTTTTGGATTAACTGTACAGTTGATCAGCTGAATGAAGATCCACACTGGTGGATGGTTAAAATGGTTGTAAACACTTGAAGGCAGCGTCTGCCTCAGACACACACAGATGAGTCTCCTACCTTGTGTTATGTTTGTTTGAACCCTCCAAACGGCGCAGTTTGTGTTTGTAGAACTTCACCTCTTTCAGCGTGGGTCTACACAGAGGAACACAGTCAGCATGAACACTGATATGACGTGTGTGTTTGTTTCAAAGCTGGATGAACACACACCTGGTCTCCAGCTCTTGCTTCAGGCGCTCGACCTCCCTCTTTAGCTCCTCTATTTGACTTGTGTTTTCCTTCTGCTGCTCCTGGTACGCCTGGGAACAAATCAAAGAGTTATTACCTGCTGCTTTATGGAAAGAACACTTTGAACACAACGTCTGTCAGGTTACCTTGAGAATAGTTTTTAAAGATGGAGTCACACTACTGGATGCCTTCTTAGTTCTTGTCTGATGAGATCCTTCTGGTTCTCCTTTAATGGATCTGAGGTTAAAATGAAGATCTCAGTATAATCACAGGTAACAGTGTTCATTGTTAGGTTTGATGTTGTATCTTTTCATCTTTCTCAGCACTGTCCCAAAACATTTTTCTGCTTCATACAAAGCAGATGTCTGCTTGCAAGCCTTTGTCACAGACTGCATGTCTGTGAGTTAAAGCAGTTCAAGTGATTTTCAGGTGTCAGACTGTTTTGTCAAATTATTTTTAGAGACCTGACAAGGTAAAACTGCTACTTCAAGAGAGAAAAGTCAAAAATATATTTTTTTTTGCAACCCCTTAGACTTATCTTTCATCCTCCAGGTCAGGAATCATGACTCAGCTCACAGCTGACCAAACAGCTCCGACTATAACCTCAGAATGGAGAGTGAGGAGGATATCTACTGTAATTTAAAGACACTACTTGTCCTATTGTGTTTAAAAGTGGCAAGTTGTCTTCAAACATGCAGGAAAAATCACTGACACATCATACAGCTCTGTTTGTTAGCATAGCTTCTCTATTTCCAAGGCGGAGCAATTTGAGCTACATCACCACACAGTGACAACAAATACACAGCTGGTCCAGTGAGTTTACCACTAACACCAGGCATGCTCAGGATGTGTTGCTATGGATATGTGTGACACCATGTGTATGGTCAGAGTAAATAACAGCAAACTGGCCAAACGTACTGAACATGTTGAATCTGACCAAACATCTCTAAACAATTCTAAACAAGGACAGTGAGCCACAGTACACCATTAACATGTAGTTATTAGTCATTTAGACCCTAAAATATGAAGAAAAAAAAAATAGAAAAGAAAAATAGGGCCCAGGTTTTAAAATACTCAGAGGTCTGTCTGACAGGATGCAGCTATTGTAAGAAAACAACCAGGCTGATCTGAACATCAGACAGAAAAAAGGCAGCGTTACATAGCAACATTAAAACAACAGGTAGAAAACAAATAAAAACAAGCAAAAAAAAATAAAAAAATAAATAAAAATAAATTTTAAAAACTAATTACAGAAATAAAATGACAACAATACAATAATAAAAAGAAAGACATTAGAATGAAATAAAAGCAACACTGAGAAAAAGAATAATATAAAAAGTTTAAAAGACCAAAGTTATAACATTACTCCCAACTAAGAATTAAAAGACAGACTGAAACGTTTATGGGACACATAAGGAACATTTAAAAGAAAAGCAGTGATCTGGTTAGAACATAAAATCAAAGAAGATCTCTGATGTATGGAGGAGTGAAGACATTCAAAAGAAACAGGTATCCAGGGTCGAGCTCTAAGCAGTGGAGTAATGGGATCAGTTGTCTTGGTTTTAGTTAAAACTCTGGCGGCAGCATTTTGAACTAGCTGTAGTTTCTTCACAGTATCCGTGTTTTTTTTTATAATAAGACACATGATTCTGCCTGTATTTTTGACACATTTTGGGAGCTGTGTGTTACCTGAGCTCATCCAGCAGCTGACTCATTTTAGTCTCATAGAAGTCGATCACGTCCAACACCCTGCAAATACAAGAACCCGGAGAGATCAACTCAGCACAGAACAGCTCCTGTTTGACCACAAGACACAGCTAAGAGCTGTGAGTTTGTGTCAAACAAATCTGTGAAACTGATTTTGAAACAATCAGCAGTTTGTTCCACGCTGCCACAGCCTGATGGAAGCTAGTTTTATGCTAACTAAATAATCAATATGTTAGTTCAAATCACAGAGAATAATGATGAATGGATCAGTGTGGTTTCATGTTCTTACTGCTGCTCTGTGAGGGAGCTGCTCTGGCTCACTTTGTTGCAGATGTGCTGGAACGTCTGACTCTGTCGGGCCAACCGTCGCTCTTCTTCTTTGATGGTGAAATAAAGTTTCCTCTGAAGCTGAGCTGCTTCCTCCTTCTGTTTGGACAACTTCTGCTCCAGAACTTCACACCGTCTCTACAAAACGTCATGATAGACCATATTAACTATTTATCAGCCTATTTTAAAAACACATTGAGTGGAGAACATACCTGTGCGTCCTGTCTCTCCTGCTGCAGCTGCTGCGTGTGGCTGTGGTGCTGCACAGCCTTGCCGAGGCAACGGTCCTCCAGGTCCTGGACTTTGGTCTTCACTGTGTCCAGCAGCCCCTCCAGCTCTGTGACCCTCTGAGACTGCTGAGCAGCTCGACTCATGTTCTCCTGAGCCTCGTCTCTGAGACACACAGAAAAGTTCATTTTATTCACCTGCGTCATTCCTAACACCTGTTCCACCAATCTTCCACAATTTGGACATTTTATGGGAAAATGTCTCGCACAGGACTGGATGTGGTTCACATTTCTGCACCAAATTCAGTCTGAAGTTACCAACATGAAGGCTAATGTCAGAATAAATCAAAGAACAGATCAGCAAGACTGACAGATGACACACAAAGTTGAGATGATGTCATAGTGATATGAGTTATCTTCTCAGATTTGACAGATAATAAACCAAGTTTGATGAAAATCAAAGTTCAGAATTAAGCGAGTTACAGTAGATTTTGTAGTGAAGTCTGTGTCTCTCAATACACATTGTATTTGTTCATGGGTGGATCTTGACCTTATCAAGATGGCGACATAGTAGAGACATGCAGCAGCGCTCAATGAAGTTTAGTCAACATGACGATGAACATCACAAAAATGAGGATTTATTCATCTCGGCTGGTGTCTAACCTTAATGGATCATAACAAAATCAGGTATGGAATTCATCTGCAAATGCTCCGGTTTGAGATGAGACCAAACTTTTCTCTTGATGGCAGTTTTTGAGTCAAAGTGTGACCTGCAACAGACTAGATAAGCCCTGATTTAGATGACTTGACTTGATCTAGTCAAAACACATAGATTAAATAGGAAACACTGACAACTTGATCATTTAAACATAAGAAAATACACTTTTTTTAAGGTATTTTTTCAATATAAATATCTTTCAAGATGCTGAAGTCTGATTTCATACTGTTGATGTAACACAACAGGTTTGTAACAGCTGTATTTCTTTGACTAGGGCTGCACGATCAACCGAAATATGATCAAAATCACAGAAAACCAAGTGCAGTATCAAACTCGCAGAAGCTGCTTTTGATAACGTTGACACACAGTACTGTAATGAAGTCCTGTAGTGCAGCAGAGATGTTCTGAACTACAAATCTTTATTCTCCAGACACAAGAAAACATGTTTGTTTGTAAAGAGCCCAACAAACATCACATCATCATGATTTTGGCAGTTTATTTCATTGAAGATGCAAATTTTTTTTACCATATTGTGCATAGATTAAATGAGTGAAATCTGAGCAGTATGACAGTCAGCTGGTTTCCCATCATCCCTCCACACTTGGCGAGCAGCAGGCTCAGACTTCATACCTGCACTGAGCTACAGGACTGATCCTCATGTGATGGTGATCAGATTAGATGACAGGAGGACAGGTGGTCGACACACTGCACATACATTATTAAACAGATACGGACGCATACCACCCACTGTCCTACACACTGAAGGCATGTCCACACTACTGTCAACTGTTCCAAACATTCCAGTCTACCACATACATACATTTATCTCCAGATATTTGTGGTATTGAGAAAAAAGTACAACTAAAAATCCAGAAATAAATGAAAGATAGATTTTTTTTCATAACTTTGTGATCTCTTCTCATAAGTTTATCAATTTCATCTCTCAGTTTTTTTCTTAGAATATTGCTCCTCAACCCTGGCTCCATATTTTTATTTATTGTTTTTTGTTTGTTTGTTTGTTTTTACCAACAACAACCTTAATATGTCATAATATTAATAATATAATATTTTATGAATATGTTTATAAAACAAATGCCTCTGCTCCCCATGGTCACACTACAGTTAAGACAAAGTAAAGTAAGCGTCTTTCATGTCTTCATCAGGATCTACAACACAGACGTCCTCTAAAAACCTCACATGTACTGTGTCTGTTATCCACCACAGTTGTTGCTGATTTGTTTGTGTGTTCAGGAGGCTGGAACTTGTTGTTAGAACTTCTGAAAGGAATGACTGGCTGCTTACTTGAGCTGGTTGTTGGACTTGATGAGCTCCTGGATGAGAGCCTGTCTCCTCTCTGAGTCTGTGAGCATCGTCCTCAGAGTTGTCCTGATGTCACCAGCTGACCTCTTGTCCAGCAGAACCAAATCTGAGGACACGTAGAGAGACGAGACAGCAGCTTCACCGACAAGAAGGATTCATGTTGTACACTCCCAAAAACAAGATTTCTGCAAACTTCTCAAAGCATTTGTGTATCTTTTGCTAATTGGAGTTTACTTTTAAGAAAGTCATCTTTTGATTTTCACTTTGAAATACAAAAGGTTTTGATGTGCGTCTGTTTGTGCTGTTGAGGTACCGGTGCTTGGAGCGGCCAAAAAGGATGGAACACTGACATTATAGCACAAATTCATTACATTATATGACATGATCATGACTCAGTGAAGTCTGGTTGATTGTGACATCATCAAAGGAGTGCTAATTTAATAAAAGAAGATCAATTTAAAGGGAAAGACATCTCAGATTACATTATACCATTCATTACTTCCTAACATTTCAACCATCATATTTTTTCCTTTTAGGTTTTCTTACATTTTCAGTGCAGTCCTGTTCACAATGACCCTGACTATAAACATGTAAAAATGGGGAGTTAGTTTACATTACTGAAAATTATGTACAGTTTAATTTCATTTGAGTTGACTTTCCCTTTAATCATCAATACTGAACAGTAAAATAACTCAAAATTTGCAAAACTGACAAACAAAAATCAAACCATTTTTAAATTTTGTTCATCCCTTTATACAACATCAAACTGTTTCTGATATACAGCATGGTTGTATAGAGAGAGATTTAGATGTTGTTCCCTCTTTGCAACTCATAATAAAGACCAGGAAAGGACCACAAACTTTGTATTTTAAACTAAAATCAAATATTCTTTGTCTTTCAAGACCTGTTCCTGAAAGGAAAATCCAATTATCAAAATATACACTGACACAAAAATGATTCTACAGTGTATCAGTTATAGACTAAATTAATCCAAAAACACGTCAGTGCCTTCAATCACATTTGCAGTTTAACTAGAAGTTGTTTTTATTTTGCCAGGAAAATGTCACTCTTACCTGAAAGATTCTTATTCTCCACAGGATCTGCAAAACACACCGGTTTAAAGCCATGATGCTGCAGCAGTTTGTTCACATCATCCCACTCAACCTGCTCCTGCTGTAATACACACACAACTAAAATTAAATGAGGAAAACATAGCAACAAAAGTCAACCAAACATTGCAGAAATCTGAGCTCTACCTGGAACTGCCTGCAAGTCCACAGATAAACATATGTCTGATTTCTTGACTGTAAAAAATGAGCTGTCCTGTTGCTGTCCATGTCCTCTCTTGAAAGTCCTGCACTACGAACAGAAGTAGGAGCATCACTGATCACTGCAGGACTGAGTGCGTCCTGTCAAATCTACTACTGATGATCATGTTTCTTCTGAGAGGAGCTGCTGCCACCACTGCACCACAATGAATGAAAGCTGATCTACTGCCCCATCACCTGTCTGACAGACAGCCCCCCTCCACACACACACACACCTCTACAACTTCGGATGAGCATTAAAAGTTATTCTGTGTCTGTTCACTCACCTGTTCCATAGTTTCAGCCCACTGCAAGAAACACAACATCATACACAGCGTTATCGTTCAGAGTAAGATCAGATTGACGTTACGTCTTTAAACAATACATTGAACTCCATTTAAAAATTTCTCAATTTAACACGGCTGAGCTGCTGGTAACAACAAACGGCTGCTTATTAGAAAAATATTACAGTGTATGAATTTTGTGTTTATTCTGGTCAATTCCGCATACAAGGGACCAACCAAGCGAGACTTTTAATCAATTAAAATCTACATATCTTCTCCCAGGTTACATTTCTTAACTTCAGCAGAGTTAGCTTCTGTGGCTAACAGGGTAACGTTATTATCTGTGTATTTGTAACTGTCAGAGGACTCAGACAGTTAAACATATTACATTAATGACTCTGTAAATTACCGATTGTTCTTGCTTCCGTAGTTTTTCGATAAAGCAAAGCAGCAGACGGTTTAACTAGCATTAGCGTCTCTGTTGTGTTTAGCTACTTTACTCCACGACACGCCTCTTCAAGTGCGCCGTGACGTAACCGTGCTGAACCAATGGGATGAGGATGCTCCGTTCCTTCATCCAATCAGTGTTTTCGCTCCACAGTTTGTACTGCCGTCCACTTATCAGAGCACGGGATGATGACAAATGTAAGAGAATCGTTATGTCTTCTATACCACTAGATCAAAAAACTTCAGTTTTATTATATTTTATGAAACGTATTTAGTTATACTCTGCTTCTGGTCTCTCACTAAATTTAATTTAATTTAATTCAATTAAAATCAATTCAGTATTGGCATTGTAGATAACATGAGTGATATAAAAAGTTAGAATAAAATAGAAGAAAGAAATGTAGACTTGCAGTTTAAAAAAAATACAAATATTACTCTGGACTAAAAACTGTAGCTTCTGTCAATTTAGGCACATTTCAAACATTCCTTGAACACTTACCCTGAGCTTACCAGCGCAAAGAGGGACCCACTGAGTCCACAGGCCATCTCATTGTTTCGTTTTATAAACGAACGAACATACTTTATAAAAGCTGTACTGCAGATATAAATCTTGAAATCTTTGCAGAATTCCTCTTCGATTTACTTGGTGACCCAATAAACTCTCCCTGTTCCCTGTTCTTAATTGGTCATTAAGAATTTAACCTATTAAGTCAAATTTAATCAATCTGTTATCAAATAAAATGTAATATTTAGGCCTTAACGTCTTTACGCTGTCAGGGAATATGTAATATGCTGTTGTAAAATAAAACTTGAGGGATAATAATTTAATAATGATTAATTCATTAACCGATCGTTAATGTTAGTAATGATTGATTAAAGAGTTACAAAGTGCTCAAAATTTGCAACCCTAATTTGTATATTGTGTGTGTCATGTGTTTACCTTTATCAAAACTGCAGCTCCTGTTATTTGGATGTTGAACCTGAATCAGTTATTGTGATTTTGACAATATTTCAATTCATTGTTTTTAGATAAATGTCCTGTTACCACATTTGCCAGCATTGGACTTTTCTTCCATATAAAATTGTGCTGTACATGTGATTAAAATGTAAAATATGTTTCATTTGAAACAGTAAACTCACATGTGAGGCCAAATGTACATTAGTTCTGAAAATACTGGAATCAGCCAATAAACTGCCCTCTACAATGTAAGTTTTGAATGTCAATGTAAATAAATGAAGTGGAAAACTAAAATGTAGACTGCTATAGAAATAAAAATATAATGCATTGTTTTATTTTCTTTTATACTTGTGTTTGACATTTGTTTTTGCACTATTCTCTGTACCACATGGTTCATTTGTATACTGCTGCTGTGACGTGCAAATTTTAAATTAGGTATCCATCCATACAGTATGTCTACAAACTCAAAAAGACATTAAACACACATGAATGTTTCCTGTCTGAGTGTTCATCAGGCCGTCAGCAGGTCCCAGTCACACTGCTGCTGCTGTACTCAACATTAATGACCACAAGATGGCAGATATGTCTCAGCACATCTTCACAATGAAACATCTCCTGAAAACAAGTAGCTCATCATGCAGTGTGAGAATGTTTCATTTGTTTGCACATTAGTTTTTAATGACTGACCGGTGGGAAATGGCGAGAAATGGCAGATAATTATGTGATGTGCTGTCAGCGGCTGTGCCTCGCTAAAGCTAAAAAATGTTGTTAATACATGAAGTGTATCTATTGATCATTTCTTCATATTTATAATTTAATGTATTTATATCTATTTCTTATTTAAACATATGTATACTCCTTTTGCCAGCTTCAGTGTGTTCATGAGCTTTAAGTTGTAACATGGAAACAACATGGATGCTACAAAGAAGAGCTGTGGGCGTCTTTTTATCTCTCAGAGACATCAGCTAATGGTTATAACCTATTATTACATGGCTTTGTTATATGCTCAATTCTGATTGGCCAATTACAGCATTCTAAGGTGCAGACCTTAGCAGACTGTTGCTATGTATAACAGACCGTTGCTATGGACACAGTTGCGATCATGGACTCTGGAGTAGAGCTTGAAATATGTGTCCGAACATGATGTGACCCGTCCTGCCCCGTCCCACTCCCATTACAGAGTAAAAAAATCTTGTCCCCTCTTACTTCCATTACAGAGTAAAAAGGAAAATCCTGTCCCATCCAAATCCCAGAAGGCTAATTCCTGTCCCATCCCATTCCCATCCATCCAGTCCACACACACAACATTGCATATGTCTTTATATATGAAAAAACTGACCTATTGTGATTGACTTTTTTCCCGTCCATCCCAGTCCTGTGATGAATAGTGAAATTTGCTCCAATTCCCCCCAAAGAAATATCAGCCTCTAATTGAAAAGTCACCGCACGGTACTGGACAATACTAAGTTTCTTTACAGAGAATATGTGCAAGACAAAAATGAATAAACAGCAGAATAAAGGTGCAGTGTCTTCAGGAAATCAGATGACATCTAACAGTTGCCTCAGGGCTCACACAGCAATATTTAATACAAAAGAGACTTGAACTTCTCTTCAACAAACATGATAAACTTTGTTAATAAGATGAGCGATGCATTAATTGGTCAATATTCTTGTTTTTGTGTTTACATTAACACAGATTGAACTTTGAGCTGCTACAGGCATTAGTGTCATCTTTCCTCATTAATGTGCAAATTAATGCAAAATCCGTTAGCATCCATACAGGGGTGCCAGTGTTCATGGATTAAATATGATTATTTCACTGCGATGTATACTCAGACAGGTAGTCTTGCAGAATAAGACAGCAAAATGAGAAAATGTTCTTAAACAGGTATCTGATTTGCAATTTGATCTCGGCATCATGTCTCACATTACACTGTCACATATCAGCTCCAGCAGACTGTGGCGTGCTGCCGTAAATATTCATGTCATGGACGTCTAATATTCTAATGTGACTGAGATCACACACGGATGTCACTGCTTTATCTTGAACTTTAGCTCGCTGCGTGGAAAGGTCAAACACACACATTTAAATGCAAATGCACAGATTGTCTGCTAATGTTCTTTATATTATCTGATCAGAAATATGTTCACGGACACATCAGTGTTTGTTTGACCATGTAAATTTAAGGTATATTTGCATAGACTGTTAAATGGAAGTTTATCTAGTTTGAGAGAGGCAATCTGGATTTTACTTGTGAACCGGACGTAAATGTCTGAAAAATGTTGGTATACTGCTGTATATAAAAATAACGTTAAAATTTCCATGAAATCAATAATGAAGTGTTCTTATCACATATGTATTGCGTTATATGCTAGTATGTGGCTCAATAATGACAAAAAAGTTGTTTTGTAAATGTTCTGCGAAATTTTTAATGGTAGTTCTGAGTTTGTATTTTTCTGGAAAACGATTACAAACTGTTGATGACTCATCCTGCACTCGTGGGTGTACAGAAAATTTGCATCCACTGAAACACTTTCTCACTTATGACCAAGCCGGAGCATGGAATGAGTATACATCTGCTCACGCAAGTATAAGAGTATTTCTTGGAGCCGGGCATCGCTGCACAAAAGGACAACTTTAAAACTTTACTCACTGATTTGGATGAAACTGTATCATATTTTTTTGAAGAAAATAGTTACTGGTTTCCCCTCTGATGCCCTCAAGCTGCTCAGCTTGAACTCTGTGATTTTCATGCCCCGGGATGCCCCATGGACCCTGCTTTGGAAAAAATATGAACAGTAGTCTATGGCGAGAGAAAAATTATTTTTTGATCCCCTTTGAACTGTGCCACAAGTTACACATATGGTGTTGGTAAAACATAATTTTATATGTCTAGAAAGTTTTAGTTTGTCATAGTTTAGTTTAATATTATGTGAAAGCACTCAGTGAACTACATCTCTTGACTATATGTCACCAACACCAACAGGACTGTCTTTTTGACCCGATTAATCAGCTTGGTTGACAAGCACATCAGCACAATGCGCAGTTGAGATTTGCAAGATATGTATATTGGCTCCTCAGTGAGCCTCTGTGACCTGTGGTTACCCATAACACTCACATGTCTTCTGACAAGCACAATTCTCACCTTAGTGAATGACGGTGGGATTTTGTATGCAGGTGTCTTACCTCTTGAGGCAGCTGGATTCATGAGATCATGCAAGAATCCACCTTGCCAGGCTTGAAGTTATCCGTTAGTGTCTGCACCAAAAATGGTGCAAGCCAATCAGCGTCCGAGGGGGGACTACTGAGAGCTATGGGCGTGGCAGAGAGTATTTCTTCATTTAAAAAAGGAACAAAGAGCAGCAAAGAAGACTTTTCTCGATGGAAAATGTTTTCACTCTTCTGCAGACTGACTTCTGCAAGAGACTGATCTGATTGGTTGAAGTTGGCCCGTGATTGACAACTGGTTCAAGTGTTGTTGTTGTTGTTTTGAAAGTGCCTGCCCTTTTCCAAACACTTTGTAAGGACGACTTCGCAGATGGTTCTGTGTTATAAACCACGTGTCAGGTTATGGCTTCTCATGAGTCCATCTCAACACAGTATTACATACATCCCATGTACTGAGGCTGTTAGTCTTCTGCAGGATCAATTCCTACCTGTGGGCCTTTGCTGCATGTTGTCTCCTCAATCTCTCCCCCCATTTCCTGTCTTCTCTACAGCTGTCTTATCCTAATAAGGGCAAAAAGCCTAAGAAAAGAATGTTAAAGGCCTTTTCTATCTCAATGTTCATCTGTTCCTTCATTCACACTGAAGAGACAATCAGTAGAGGGGAAGTTTTAAAAGACCACTGATAATGGTCCTGTAAATCGTCATTTAGAGGTGAATCCTCAAGACATGTATGTAAATCTGAGCCTTCATGCTTTCTGACATTTCTCTTCACTGGATGGTAAACGTCTTGTGTCGCTGTAGTACTCACACCTTCCTGTCTCGCCATATGAAGTAGTCTAGTTTTCACAGATCCAGATCCAGGAAGGAAAGGTCGTCATTTCATAATGAATAGGCGGGAGTGAAGAGCCTGGCTACTCACTGTGTCCCCGCATACATCAACTCCACTGAGCAGAAAATTAAAATGGAAATTTAGGCCTTGAACGGAGTCGAGGGTCCCATTGACCTGCACTGTATGATTTATGGCAGCTGATTACATCACCTCGATGCTACCTGGACCACTGAGCTCCTTCTGTGCTCCAACTCAGAACCTTTCATCACAAAATACAGTGTTTATAATATCACTTTGATCTATTTTTTATTGATTATCAATAATTGTCAGAGTAAACATCATCATTCAATTCCTTAAAAGTTGTTTGACTATTGTGCAATGAAGCTCAGACTGTCAACAGATTTGTTTTCATATTTACAGTCGATTGATGCTATGCAAGATGAATGAGGGAACATGAATTGATTCTTGTGCAACCCTTTAATCAGACTGCATACACAACAGTTGCATGAATATGGTGTGACCTAATGATGTTCACAAACCCAGAAATAACTGGAACCACAGACATGCATGGAATAGATAACAGCAACAAGAGGGCTAAATGCCGGCCATAATAACGGTATTGTTAATTGTACAGGTAGCACCAAAATCATGTTAAAACTTAAGTTAACAAATTATATGAACCTATGGCCATAGAATACTGGACGCTGCTGTATTGAACCCTAGGAACACAGGACCTTATGGACATAGGATGGTGAAGGTGAAATATGTCACAATATGTTGGCAAGTTACGAATAAACCACATGAACCAGTTTAAACCAATTCAAAACCGTTCAGCAACACTCAAATTTGCCTATTCACAGCAAGATAAGGTGACTTAAACCACTCACTAAAGCACACACAAGATGGTTTCTCTGGAATGTACATAAATAACCATGATAATATTGCATTAAAAGGACTAAAAACTATTTAAAACATGTCCATTAGGCTTGAACAGTCCCTCACCAAACATGAAAAACGAATTATTTACCATTTAAATTTAATTAAACTTAAACCATTATTTAATACTATGAGCTAAATACCATGTTTCCATGGTTTCACTTTTAAAGTCATGCGAAAACATATTTTAAAGGGATCCTATCAAATCAAACACCATAGTTGCTGTCTCGGGTGTGTCTCAGTGCATGAAGAAAACCCAGGTGAGGTTTCCACCCTTTTGTATAGTCTGCCCCTTTTACCTGCTAAACTTAACTTTACCTCCCTTTAACAATTGTTGTTTAAAGTCTATGTAAAGTGGCAATAAATGTGTGTTCTGAGTTTGTCACACCACAGAAACATGTGTTATTAATCACCCAGCCAAATTTGTATGATTAAAAAAAATGCTAAGCATAAAATTAGGTCTCAAAATAATGAACAAATGATCAGTTTTCTCTGCTATGAAACACTGGGGGCGTGATCGCTGGAGATGCTGAAACCACACCCACGCATCAGAGGGTTCCCGCCACTTGTACAAGGAGGAGACAATGGTCGCTAACGCTGGCAGCCTCATTGTACTGACCAAGCCCTGCTCGTTTGAGCCACCAGAGCCAGACCTACGTACATGATGATCAGTCTCGTTCCTCACAGTCTGCATCAGAATGGTAATTTATTTATTCCATTTATAAGCACACAAGGCAACTTTTACTCTCTTTGGTGTGCACATAATCGAAGTTGAAGTGACACATGCAGAACAGACAGTGACTGATGGTCGAGTCTTGAAGGGAACCCCAGACTCGCACGACTGATCTCGGTGTGATCATATTAACATCATAATGAAGGAACAACATACAACGATCTTGCCAGAATTTCTCAAATCAAGGGTTCCCGTCCAGACACGAGCGAAGAAAAGCATTTCAGGGTTCCCCAAACTCTAACACAACATTAAAAGCAGACAACGATCTCGCCAGTGAACGTTATGCATGACGAAACGTGAAGCGTCAGGTTGGGTCATAAGATTTATGAATCATATAGTTTATGAACTTAAGCTACTTCGAGAGCTAACGTTAGCTAGCTGTTTGTATATCAGGCAGACAGGTTGTAGCGGTTGTGGTGCTGTGCTTTGCCTCTCTGCACCCTACCTTGTGGTGAGTCATCATGTAAAGGCCCTTTAAATAGAGTCACCAAGCTGCTACCCTGCACATTGTGGCATCCAGGGAAGACGCATGCACGTGGTGGATGAGGCGTAATTGTTTAGCTAAATAGCAGCAAACTATCATCAGCACTATCTATGACTCGCGAGCGAGCAGGAGAACCACTGAGGATACTGTGCTGTATGTTTTTATACCACTGGAGCAGCAGGAGCGGGTTTATGCTAATGGTCGCTCCGACATGACACGCGACTACCATTTCAGAGCCACCCACAAAATCCTGAACACAGAAATCTTGGAACACAATTTGAAGTCTAGCTCCGCAATTAAATTCAAAATGGTTGGGAGGCTTTTTACACGTTTTGAGCAAAACATTTATGACCTATAGCCTATAATGTGTTTAGAAGAAAATGTCTGAATTCCCTTTACATGATCTTTAACAATTCAATTTCTTTTGCAATACAAATGGAGTTCATGGGAGGATTTCTTTCTTTTGAACTGAAAAGCCCATTTTAGTTAGCGAAAAAACAGTTAACACAACCAGAATACTTACCGGAAAAAAAGAACAGCTAACTCCTTACAGTGTCTTTCAGTACAACCGAACACTGAACAAGTTTGGTTTTTAGGCAACCAAAGTGATTCAGTTAACTTTGATGAACATAAAACAAACTGTGAAAGGATCAAAGCTCTAAGACAAGAAAACGGACAATGCTATTTAAATGTTCCCAGGGCCAATGTTGCTTCACCTCTATCCTGATTGACAGGTTGATCTAGTAGAAACTTGTCAAGGTAGCCACGACCTAAATCATACTCAGCTTTATGGTCTATTTTTCTCCAAATGAAACTATTCGTAATTGAACATCATGCTATTCATTTAGACTTGAAACTAGCGATTGAGACCAAAATCTTTCCAGAGATCACAAATTAAGTGAGAAGTAGGCTCATTCTTTCAAAGACTTTTGGACTTCTTTTTGCGACCAGTGGAGTTGCCCCCTGCTGGCCATTAGAAAGAATGCAGATTTAAGGCACTTTTGCATTGGCTTCACTTTTTAGACCCAAGGACTCTGTCCACTTCTTTTAGTCAGTCTATGGGACCAATGTACAACCTCCACACCATTTGGCCGAGTAGGCTAAAGCAATAAACTACTTTTATCTCTGAACGAACAACACTATCAAAACATGAAGACAACTTACATTCTGCTTGTTCACTGTGGAGCACAGCACCCAGACTTATCTCCTCCACCCTGGCTCTGCTCTGTCTGCAGAATGTGCAGACATTGTGACTGTGATGTGATGCTGATGTCACTGCTCGTTAACCAGCCTTGTCATATTACCATGTCACATACTTATCAGTAATTATTGTCCTGGGGTACTGAGAATTATTTGGCCCCTGTGAGCCTTTCCATCATGTTCATGGTTGAATATGAGTGCATTACTGAGATGTGCCTTTGGTCCTTGATCATTTTAACTTAAGCGAACCCTTCAGTTACTTAACCACTCTTTTTGGAGAAAAAAACAGTTCTTCAAAAGAGCAGTGACTGTGAGTGGTTACTGTGTCACCAAGCCACACATATAGACATGTGAATGCCACTTAGGGTCATTCCTACATTCCCAAAATCCCAGGATCTTTATGGCATTTGGGAACATGACAAAGGCTCTTAAGTTCCAACGGTCGAAAGTTCCCAGGTTCCTATGTCCCCCTGCTCTATATAGCATGTATTGAGACCCTGGGAACATATGCTCTTGGAAACATAAGACCCTTGAAACATAGGACTTTGAGAACATAGGAACCTGGATATATATAATCGTGGAAACATTAAGAACATGAGACCTGGGAACATATCACCAAAATCTTGTTATAACTTAGATTAACAAATATGTGGCCCATAGGAATACAGGACCCTGCCATATTGAACTATAGGAACACAGGACCTTATGGACATAGGATGCTGAGAACATAGCACCTTGGGAACTTTAGACACTGGCAACTTCGGACCCTGGGAACATACGACTTTGAGAGCTTAGGACCCTGGGAACATAAGACTCTGGAAGTTTAGGACCCTGGGAACATATAACTATGAGAGCTTAAGATTCTGGGAATGAACAACTTTGGAAACTTAGGACCCTGGGAAATTTGGACCCTGAGAACATACAACTTCGGGAACATAGGACTGCAGGAACATGTGACTTTGGGAACTTAGGACCCT